>SKCR01042764.1:0-92228 GCA_019454045.1 Zanthoxylum bungeanum
TTACCTTTTACTAAGTTTGTTTTTGGTCTCCACATAACCAAACAAATTCAAGGTTGAGGGAAGGTTGTCTCGGGGGAGTTATCCTGAAATTGCCCATGGGACGAAAATTAGCCATCAATAAAGTTTATTGACAAGTTTCGTCCTGATTAAAGGATATTTCCCCTTTATCAGCCTTAAGAACGCTAGGTATATTATTAGAAAGATTATGAATCGATGAATGTACGGTAAATATACATGATCTATTATGGATGTTCCAATCGGAAAGGATATGTTAGAGCAAGAGTGGTCGTGTTGGGAATACTTATTGAAGGAAGAATGGGACTTTATATGATTACGAGCAAGCATGTGATGAAATAAATATAGGAAACGCTTTCCTCGCACAGCGGAAGCGATTAGGCACACGGATCGACCTTGAAAAAATTTTCTGTCTTCCCTTCCTTAAAGCCGAATGGAACCAGCACTTATACTGAAGTTTTGCTTCTATTTCGGACAAGATCTCAGCCCCGGAATGCGCGTGAAACAGTCCCCGAACAGCCCCCGAACTGCAGTGAATTATTGGACTGTTTTACACCCGTTACACACGCGAACTGCACCCAAACAACCCCTGATTTGTGTGACCTGCTTGTAGCGTTTTAGGTCTGATTTTTCCATTCCAAAACAATCCTAACTCAGCCCCAAAAAGTCCCCAAGGTGTTTCCCAAAACCCGAATTAAAACAAATCAAAATCGAGCCCCGATTGTAACAAGTGAAGTGCAGCAATGAGGTATTATTGTTCCTCAATGCCGTGACTTACAAGAACAAAGAAGAAGATGATTTGTTCAACGCCACAAGATCTTCCGAGCTATAAATCGTTACCAACGGAAAGTAGTGTGGGATACACGCACAAACAAATCCCTAAACGTTTTAGAGATTAAATCACACATTAATAATATTTTTCTTATTCTTGTTCTTCAAAATTGTTTCTCAACTTTTGAGAGAATTGTGAAGAATAAGAAGGTGGCTAGGGTTTGGAATGATAGCACTACTCAAAAGAAAATCAAGTTTTCCTTTTATACTTAGGTCAATTTTGTTTCACTCAACAAAACAACCAATCCCCTCCCTAAGGTAGAATTCGTCCAAGGCTAGGATTTTTGGATTAAATTTTGTTTCCAAAATAAACAAATCCTATTCCTTATACACCAAGGAATTCGGCCAAGGCTAGGATTTTTTATTAAATTTTGTTTCTAAAATAAACAAATAATATTCCGTATACATCAAGGAATTCGGCCATGCCTTTTTTTCTTCATTAATTTTGTAACAATATTATTTACTTTCCATAAAGTCAATATATGTTACAAATTAAATGTATGATTAATATTTTGAAAGTCATTACTTCCAAAATTAAATCAAGGGTTTCCAAAACCCATAATATAGAAATTACAATCTTAGCCTTATTAAATTATATCATATATATAATTCAATATTTTATATTAAAAAATTATCATATAATTATTAATACCATACATTAACTTTTAATGTATAGTTTCAAGTGTGACATAATTAATATTATTAATCATATTAATAATATTTATTCTTTTGTGAGTATATAATTAGACTATCCAATTATTTAAATCTGCTATAGTAAATCGAGCTAGCACGGGGACCAAATGGACCCACGGTTCCGAGCTCCAATAATCTCGAAATATTAATTAAGCTCTTAATTAGATATTCCGAATTATTAACTCCGGATTATTCCACTAAAAACCCGAAGTTGCACTCTCGTTGCCGCAGATGAAATATTAAGTCGAACTAAGTCGTTGTCCATCGATATAGTCATTACATACGAATTGATCTTTCACGAGTATCTTGTAATTAGAGCCAGGTCATAATGTCCGTTATACCCCTCTAATTATTTTTACCTTAAGTACCATTGATTCTCTAATGAACGATTTTTTCATAACTATTATGAATATTAATATTTCTGTTCGTAATAGAAAGACTTGAGCGCTCAAATCGTTCAAGTACCGAATCAACCCTTAAGAAAGATACTCATCTACTTCTCGCAAGAAGGAGTGAACTCCATGTCTATGTAAAATGTTCCCAGCTACAAAACAAATTGTGCCCCCAAAGTACGTAGCTATTGGTCAGGACTGCTACACCAACCTCACCTTTGTAAATCAAAGGACACAGCCTGCCATGCAGGAGTTCGTAGTACACTCAGGATTAAGATCAATCCATATATGACCATCAAGTAGATTGAAATGACTTTCTTTGCTTAACGGATATTATAAGAATGTCATTTCTATCTGGGTCCAGTCCTATATGATCGCATCATACAAGGTGTCTCCATTCTCATGTCTCTACATGGACGATCCGGATTAAGATCTCCATACAAATATAGAATAGACCGCAGCTATAGATAAACCACAAACAATGTACCCGCTTTGTTTGCTCTCTATGGACTATTTAAGATTACTAACTTCAGACTTAAATCCTCTTGTATATGACACTCATACACTAAGTCTGAAGGTACATAAGTAATCTAGGGTATTTGAGAAGATATATAATATGCGAAAATTAAACAAACAATTTGATAAATGAATAATGCATCGTTTTATTTCAAAAACACATGAAACCGTTTACATCATATGTAGCTTTGGGGCATACATCCCAACAATCTCCCACTTGCACTAGAGCAAATGGGACATGTCACGTAATCCTAGACCATCAAGGTGACCTTCAAAAACTTTAGCCGGTAATGTCTTTGTAAACGGATCAGCAAGGTTCTCTGCGGATGCAATCTTTGTGACGGTAACGTCTTCTCTCTGCACTATCTCCCTGATGAGATGATATTTCCTCTCTATATGCTTTCCTCTCTTGTGGCTTCTTGGTTCTTTGGAGTTTGCCACCGCTCCACTATTATCGCAATAGAGGGTGAGTGGTCTATCTAGTTTGGAACAACTTCCAGATCTCCCAATAATTTACGGAGCCAGACTGCTTCCTTAACCGCTTCACAAGTCGCTACATATTCAGCCTCCATGGTGGAGTCAGCAATACAAGATTGCTTTATACTCCGCCATACAATAGCCCCACCACCTAGGGTGAAAACTTATCCAGATGTAGATTTCCTGGAATCAATATCTGTCTGAAAATCAGAGTCTGTATATCCCCTAAGGATCATATCCTCACCGGAATATACAAGCATATGATCTCTCGTTCTCTTAAGATACTTGAGAATGTGTTTCACAGCCACCAAGTGATCCAATCCTGGGTTTGACTGAAACCTACTGAATACTCCCACTGCAAAACAGATGTCCGGTCTCGTGCATAACATGGCATACATGAGACTACCAACTGCTGAGGCGTATGGGATATGACTCATTTCCTCAACATCCTGAGGTGTCTTAAGAGACTATTCCTTCGACAAATGAATTCCATGAAGATAAGGCAGATTGCCTTTCTTGGAATTTGCATCCCAAATCGCACAAGGATCTTATCGATATAGGATGCCTGAGACATAGCTAACAGTCGTTTCTTGCAATCCCGAAGTATCTGGATCCTAAGAACATAACTGGCCTCTCCCAAATCTTTCATTTGGAATTGGTCAGCTAGCCAGTTTTTCATGTCTGATAATATCCTCTCATCATTCCCAATGAGTAAAATATCATCAACGTAAAAAAAAGAAAAACCACATTCCCGTCAATGACGCGCTTGTATACACAAGGATCATCAACATTCTGCTCAAAATTATAAGACTTGATTGTTGAGTCAAATCTTATATTCCAAGATCGAGATGCCTGTTTGAGTCCATAAATAGACCTTTGTAGTTTGCAAACCTTTTGCTCTTGACCTTGGGCGATGAACCCTTCTGGTTGTATCATATAGATACTTTCATCAAGATTGCCATTCAAGAATGCAGTC
The DNA here is from genome assembly GCA_019454045.1 of Zanthoxylum bungeanum. NCBI lineage: Eukaryota > Viridiplantae > Streptophyta > Magnoliopsida > Sapindales > Rutaceae > Zanthoxylum > Zanthoxylum bungeanum. The sequence continues at coordinate 3,901 of SKCR01042764.1, forward strand.
TTGACATCCATTTGCCAAATTTCATAGTCATAATATGCAGCAATGGATAGACGAGTGCGGATGGATTTAAGCATAGCTACTGGCGAGAAAGTTTCCTCATAGTCAACTCCCTCTTTCTAGGTATAACCATTGGCCAATAGTCTAGCCTTGAAGGTCTGTACCTTCCCATCTGATCCACTCTTCCTCTTGTAGATCCACTTGCAACCTATGGGTTTACCCCATCAGGTTGGTCTACAAGTTCCCAGACCGAGTTGGAGTACATGGACTCCATCTCTAGGTTCATGGCTTTGAGCCATTCCTCTTTGTCAAAATCATCCATTGCACTACTGTAGGTCAATGGATCATCTATGCCGTCACTGGAGGCGACAACTTGTGCCTCTCCAACCCCTAGGAAGCGATCAGGTTGTCGTACGACCGTCCCACTGCGTCTAGGTGGTAGATCATTCTGACTAGGTAGCATCTGACTATCAGATGTTGAAGGTGTTATGTATTTGTCAAGTTTCGTTGACGATGGAGTGCTGGTCGAACCAGTAAGTAACTCCTCGAGTAATATCTTACTATGAGGCTTGAACTCCCTCATATAGTCCTCCTCTAGAAACGTAGCATTTGTCGATACAAACACTTTGTTATCATCAAGATTGTAGAAGAATCCTCCCCTAGTCTCCTTAGGGTAGCCTACAAATAGGCATACCTGAGAACGTGGCTCCAACTTTGTAGTCTTATTCTTCAGCACATGTGCTGGACACCCCCATATGCGGAAATGTCGTAAACTAGTTTTACGACCATTCCACAACTCTAAGGGAGTCTTAGGAACAGACTTAGATGGAACTACATTAAGGATATGCATTGTGATTTGCAGTGCATATCCCCATAATGAACTAGGTAGTGAGCTATAACTAAACATAGATCTCATCATGTCTAGTAGGGTTCAATTTCTCCTTTCTGCAACACCATTTTGTTGTGGTGTTCCAGGTGCTGTGAGCTGGGATACTATCCCATGCTCAACTAAGAATTCCTCGAAATCTCTGTCGAGGTATTCCCCTCCACGATCTGATCGTAGACTTTTGATTGTCTTACCTAATTGGTTCTCAACCTCAGCACGATACTCCTTGAACTTTTCAAAGGTATCTGATTTGTGATGTATTAGGTAGACACCCATATCGTGAATAATCGTTAAGAATGTGACAAAGTATTCATAACCACCTCGGGCTCTTACATTCATCGGTCCACAGACGTCGAATGTACTAGCTCAAGTGGTTGACTGGCTCTTAAACATTTCCAGTAAAAGGTCTTTTGGTCATTTTTCCTTCTAAACTGGTAGAGTTCCAAGCTTTAATTGGTTTAAGGCTCCGTTCTTTATCAATCTATTTATCCGGTTAAGGTTGATATGACCAAGTCTAAGATGCCATAGATATGTGTCATCGTGAGAAATCTTTGGCCGTTTAGTTTTAGGTTTCTCAACCTTAAACATTTCAGTGTTGAGCAGTGACCTATGTGTTAACGGTCTTAACACATACAAGTTGTTTTCTGAGTTTCATGTGCATATAGTTAATCCATTTCTACCAATATAACCAAATTGCTATTAAAAGAAACTGAATAACCATCATCAAAAGTTTAGAACAGAAATCAAATTCCTGCGAAAACCAGGAATGAATAACACATTGTTCAAATTTAAATAATAACTATATTAATAAAATTTAAACTGGAAACTCCCACTGCTCTTGCTGAAACGGCATCCCCTGTCCCGACCATCATGGTGTAGTCACCTTCAGCAAGGTCCTTCCATGAATCAAGTAGCTGCAAAGAAGAACAAACATGGTTAGTGGCTCCAGAATCAACAATCCAAGCGGATTTATCATCCTCCACTAATAGAGATTCAATAACGAGTAAATCATATTTACCTATTTCCTTTTTCTCCTTCATCTCAGCAAGGTATTTAGGACATTTCCTTTTCCAATGCCCATTCTTATCGCAGTGGAAACATTTTCCTTTGGGCTTGACATCCTTGGAGCCTTTCTTGTTCTTCTTTTTCATGGGCTTTCCCTTAGCCTTTCCAGTGCTTTTCTTCTTCTTCTTTGCAGATTTAGAAGACTCAGCAACATTTGCCGCTACACTGGATTTACGATGATCCACAAGCATGGACTCGTAATGAGTGAGCTCATTAAGCAGTTGGGTCAAAGTAAAAGACAACTTGTTCATAACATAGTTGCTTTTAAACTGCAGGAAACTCTTCGGAAGAGTTTCCATAATCATGGTCACCTGGCTACGCTCGTCAATACGAGCTCCATGGGTTTCAGCAGTGTTAAGATAAGTCATCATCCTTAAGACGTGCTCTCAGACTGATTTCACATCCTTCATCCTAGCAGACATCGCTGAGACCATGGCCTCATGGCGTTGACACTCCGAAGGCTGCCCAAACATGCCCTGCAATGACTCCATCATCTAAGATGCTAGAGCCATAGGTTCATGCTTTGCAGCAAGAACCTCAGACATCCCTGCTAGCAAGTAGCAGCGGGCTTTCTCATTTGATGCGACCCATTTCTGGTAGGTATCGTGCACAGCTTGGCCAGCATTTCTGGCCAGCTCGGGAGGACATTCCTCCGTCAGGACAAACTTTAGGTCTTCACAGACCAGGATAGCGTTCATGTTACTTTTCCACTTAACATAGTTTTCCCCGGTTAATTTATCGTTTGAGAGTATGGAAATAATTGGAGAAACCATGGCTGAAAAATAAAATAAACATGCATTTAACATTCATTCATCGCATATTAAAATCATCAAAGAATTTTGGCATAAAATTAGACATGATGCATGAACCATGAATAATGAATTAGAAACCTAAGAGAATTACTATGCCACGGAAACCTATCATCCCACAAGTAAGTGCCGCCGTAGGGTAGGTCAAGTACTCGCATGATAGATCGAGACAATCTCAGTCAATTTAATATATGCGGGAATAACTCTTATTCCTATATTAAACAACTACCATTTTATTTGATCAAGGAATTTCATTAACAGTTAATTACTCCTTTTTGAGTGTAACCCGCCGTTTCGGGATTCTTTGACTTCGAGTGAAGTGTCACCGTAGGGTAGGTCAGTTCACAAGATACATCTAGAATCTCTATCCTCTCGGAACCGAAACCTGATATTGACCCAAAATGGACACCATCCGTAGGGGGACGAAAACAAAGCCGTCTCGAGGCGCCTTTTGAATCTCACATTTTTGGACTAACAACGGAGATCGCGGGATATACTGTTGTATATCCCTCTCCCACTCACTATTTTAAAAATTAAGGTTTCTATCTAAAATATCTAATATTTTGTTTTAAGTAGTGTGGATAAACTTATGGCGGCTAAATCATAATTATTATTTACACTAGTTTGTCATAAGTGAGCTAATCAATTTTAACAATTAAAATTGTGTCACTAAAAATTCATTAGTCTCTACTAATAGATTTACTCTATTAAACTAATTTAATTAGAGTGGTATAAGTGAGCTATAATATTTTAACTCTTAAAATACTAGGCACTTAAGGGTCTAAAATCATGGAATTCTACATGGTCAAAAATTCTAATTAAACATTTTAATAAATCTTAGTGTGTCAAGTCTTAGTGTGTCATAAATCCATTGGTACCGTGATTGTATCCATCCAGTTACCATGTTACCATTTGGAATCGGCTATGGAATTTATGTCCGGGTTTCCATCCTATATACCAATGGAATTTATTATGCACTAATTAAGCCCAATGTATTAGAATTCAAATTTTAAACCATAATCCAATTAATCTAATTAATTGATTTTCATGCATATCATTTTCTACCTTAAACATTTTAAATTACATAAATCGTAATTTTCTTCTATATGATAATGCATCTATGACATGTTATGGCAAGTAAAATGCATGAGTGGGCACCCTAAGCTATATGACATGTTATTCAAACAATTCGAAATAAACATACATATAACAAATTTATTTTGCATTGACCGGGCTCTTATTTTTCCTATACTAATCTAATTAGTACAAGAGATTCACCAAGGCATTCATTGGTCTTCAAATCCCGCTCCAAAGTGGTGTTGGCTCCCTTTGCGACTTCAGTGCTCCAAATTACAAAAAATTGAAAACTTTACATTGAATATTAAAATTACAACAAATGTAAATGACCTTATGGCCTTACATCCCAAAAACAAAACCAACTACAAAAATAAGAGCCGGAAAAATTTACGACCAATGCAAAATCCATTCATCACATGAAATAACAAAACCATTCATCATATGAATATCACAATGTGCCCACTCATCTAAACATGCATATTATATTTATAACTCATATAAATATATAAAAAACAGAAACTTTAAATGAAAAAGTGAAGGGTTAAGAACACTTTCCAACCTCTCTCTTGATGCCAATTGTAGGAAACGCTTTCCTCGCGCAGCGGAAGCGATTAGGCACACGGATCGACCTTGAAAATTTTTTATGTCTTCCCTTCCTTAAAGCCGAATGGAACCAGCACTTCTACTAAAGTTTTGCTTCAGTTTCGGAAAAGATCTCAGCCCCGGAATGCGCGTGAAACAGCCCCCGAACTGCAGTGAATTATTGGACTGTTTTACACCCGTTACACACGCGAACTGCACCCAAACCAACCCCTGATTTGCGTGACCTGCTGTAACGTTTTAGTTCTGATTTTTCCACTCCAAAAAAATCCTAACTCAACCCCAAAAAGTCCCCAAGGTGTTTCCCAAAACCCGAATTAAAACAAATCAAAACTGAGCCCCGATTGTAACAAGTGAAGTGCGGCAATGAGGTATTATTGTTCCTCAATGCCGTGACTTACAAGAATAAAGAAGAAGATGATTTGTTCAACACCACAAGATCTTCCGAGCTATGAATCGTTACCAACGGAAAGTAGTGTGGGCTACACACACAAACAAATCCCTAAACGTTTTAGAGATTAAATCACACACTAATAATATTTTTCTTATTCTTGTTCTTCAAAATTGTTTCTCAACTTTTGAGAGAATTGTGAAGAAGAAGAAGGTGACTAGGGTTTGGAATGAGAGCACTACTCTCAAAGAAAATCAAGTTTTCCTTTTATACTTAGGTCAATTTTGTTTCACTCAAACAAAACAACCAATCCCCTCCCTAAGGTAGAATTCGGCCAAGGCTAGGATTTTTGGATTAAATTTTGTTTCCAAAATAAACAAATCATATTCCTTATACACCAAGGAATTCGGCCAAGGCTAGGATTTTTGATTAAATTTTGTTTCCAAAATAAACAAATCATATTCCTTATACATCAAGGAATTCGGCCATGCCCTTTATTTCTTCATTAATTTTGTAACAATATTATTTACTTTCCATAAAGTCAATATATGTTAAAATTAAATGTATGATTAATATTTTGAAAGTCATTACTTCCAAAATTAATCAAGGGTTTCCAAAACCCATAATATAGAAATTACAATCTTAGCCTTATTAAATTATATCATATATATAATTCAATATTTTATATTTAATAATTATCATATAATTATTAATACCATACATTAACTTTTAATGTATAGTTTCATGTGTGACAAATTAATATTAATAATCATATTTATAATATTTATTCTTTTGTGAGTATATAATTAGACTATCCAATTATATTAAATCTGCTATAGTAAATCGAGCTCCAATAATCTCAAATATTAATTAAGCTCTTAATTAGATATTCTGAATTATTAACTCCGGGTTATTCCACTAAAAACCCGAAGTTGCACTCTCGTTGCCGTAGATGAAATATTAACTCGAACTAAGTCGTTGTCCATCGATATAGTCATTACATACGAATTGATCCTTCACGAGTATCTTGTAATTAGAGCCTGGTCATAATGTCCGTTATACCCCTCTAATTATTTTTACCTTAAGTACCATTGATTCCCTAATGAACGATTTATTCATAACTATTATGAATATTAATCTTTCTGTTCGTAATAGAAAGACTTGAGCGCTCAAATCGTTCAAGTATCGAATCAACCCTTAAGAAAGATACTCATCTACTTCTCGCAAGAAGGAGTGAACTCCATGTCTATGTAAAACGTTCCCAGCTATAAAAAAAACTGTGCCCCTAAAGTACGTAGCTATTGGTCGGGAGTGCTACACCAACCTCACCTTTGTAAATCAAAGGACACAGTCTGCCATGCAAGAGTTCGTAGTACACTCAGGATTAAGATCAGTCAATATATGACCATCAAGTAGATTGAAATGACTTTCTTTGCTTAACAGATATTATAAGAATGTCATTTCTATCTGGGTCCAGTCCTATATGATCACATCATACAAGGTGCATTCATTCTCATGTCTCTACATGGACGATCCGGATTAAGATCGCCATAAAAATATAGAATAGACCGCAACTATAGATAAACCACAAACAAAGTACCCGCTTTGTTTGCTCTCTATGGACTATTTAAGATTACTAACTTCAGACTTAAATCCTCTTGTATATGACACCCATACATTAAGTCTGAAGGTACATAAGTAATCTAGGGTATTTAAGAAGATATATAATATGCAAAAATTAAACAAACAATTTGATAAATGAATAACGCATCGTTTTATTTCAAAAATACATGAAACCGTTTACATCACATGTAGCTCTAGGGCATACATCCCAACAATAAAATCCCTAAGGATTTTGAAAAGTAAATCTGAGCACGAGTCCATATAAATAAGATTAAAAATGGTAGGTAGTCTAACTCTTATAGGTCGGGGTTAATAAGAATTTATGAGTGGGAATCGGTTATTTCGAGGGATAGAATTACAGCTTTGAATTCTGACCTATAGATGATTCACGTTTCCAAACTGGAGAAGTAATGACGTACCCATTGAAAAGGTAAGAGTGTAAGTTTGCACTTCTACCCAACTTCCTTACTAATTATATGAGTGAGTACGAGATCATGGGAGTTGGAACAGTCAGTTCAAGGGAAGCAGACGATAATGCAAGGGTATGATATGTCAATCTGAGGGTTTTGATGTATTTCAAGATGATTATAACCGATAACAACAAACTTAGGTCCCTTATATTACCACGTCTTGAGATTGAGGATTCAATACGTAGAAACCCTGACCAAATTATATGAAAATCCTGTTGGGCCTAGAATATTTTATTACGGTCCAAAAATGCCAAAAACATGAGTCTGATACTTGTATTGGCTTACATCAAGTAGGGTGCATCATGTTATGGCCCATTTAGATGTTTTGAAATATTTCAAGGCACATCCCCAAAGACCATGATTACTAAGGTTCCAATTCATCACTTTGAACAATGGTACGATCCCATATTAGGCTTAGTCATTTGTAAATGGGCGGCCTTTGTACTTTGGAGATGGAAAAAAACCAAGCTAGCCAAGTTTCTTTTAGCATAGGAGAGAACGAGTTTGTGCACCCCCTATTGGCACACAAACTAAGCTAAACCTAGGAAATATATTGGAATTATCACCTGTGTGGGAGAAATAAGGTTGGAATGATATATGCTAAAAATTGAGCATACCATGCATTGCATGTATACATATATCACACTAATCCCTTTTTGTTGCAGCTATCATAGCAACATGTTGGGTTAGGGAAGAAGGCAGACTAGTCAAAAAACAGTTAACCAGCTTCGAAATGGCCAACAATGAAGTTTCTCATGTCGACCAATTCGAAGCCCAACTGGACAAGATTGTTGAACAGCTACAGAGCCATGCCAAAGTTATGGCAAACTTGATGGCACTTCGAACGGCGAGGTTTGTACTAGTGAATGGGGGCACGAAGGGCCTGCAAATAGGACAACTGAGGTAGTCCCCATTATAGATGATGATATGGCTGAGTACATTGCAGCTATGATGGCCAACTCTTAAGTTGAGCTCCATAAATTAAAGGGGCAGATAGAGTCCATGACCCATAAGATGAAGGGTAAACATCAAGACCTACTGGATTATAAATGCCATGGCGTTTGAGGAACAGCTGCCTTCATAATTCAGAATGCCAGACATGGTGAAGTTCAACAGAAACGGGGATCCAAAAACTCATCTCCGCCAATATGTGGCACTGATGAGATCCACTAACCTGTCCAAGCTCCAGGTTCAGAAAATCATAGTGATATCACTGAAATGAGCCCTTGTGGTATGGTACCACAGTCTGGAGAAAAAATTGAAGGATAATTGGGAAGCTTTGGCAGAAGCATTCTTAAACCAATACATCACGGATATGGATATTGATTTGTCGTTGTATGATTTGGAAAACAACAAACATAAGCAAGAAGAGAGCTTTAAAGAGTATGTTGTGTTAGGGTTGGTGCTCGGAGCGCCAATCCGGATCGTATTTATGTCAGATTCATGAATACGAGCAATACTTTTTTTTTTCCATAATATTACTTATTTATGGTTGCACCTCTTTTCTTTCATTATATATATTCGATCTAATTAATTAGATGGAAACTAAATCATGTTTAGTGATATATATATATATATATATATATATATATATATATATATATATATTAGACAAAGACCCGATAATATATAATGTTGTGCACAAATACAATGTAGCTTGTAATTGACATTGGAAAGTGTCACTATTAGAAATATATTATCATATTTAGTTTCTGGTCAAGATTTACTGACACGGGTCAGTTAGTAAAATCCACTGAGACCAGTACATGTCGTATATCGTGACTTGGTCTGATGGTTTATCCCAATGAACCATGAGTCTCGGGAGACTCGTATAGACGTGTAGGTGTTTATTTGATAAACATTGAACGACTCACTGAAGATTACCTAATAGATGGTACACCAACGTCGATATGAATCTTCTTGGGTTGAGTAGCATAGTGATTCTTTGACTTGAGATACCACTGTGGATATATGAATTATCCTCCACACTTAGATGGCAGTCACGTCACCGATCTATTAAGATCAGACCTCCGCCTATTCGTTGGGTGTGGACTCATGCTCATTATATCCTGTGTGTATCAAGCTAGAATCTGTCAGTCCTGTGTACAGGGCATAGGTATTCATTATTGGATTAGAAATCCGTCAAATCCATGGATCTTTGGTACATTGTAGAAGTGATTTCTAAGTGTTATTATAAAATTTCTAATAAAATCGTCGACAGGATTATACCTATAGAGAATTGACGTTAATATTTATATCTCTGGAATAATCTGAATACCTGTGCTAGAGGAATTATACATATGCGATGACCTCGACCTGTATAGTCCAGCGAGTTTATCTGTGGTCGTCATAATTTACGGATGGGTAAATTATGGACATGAAATTTGATTTTGTGATGGATATACCTGAACTTAGAGAGTCTCACTAATGAAATAAACTCGAAAAGCACTAGGGCAACTTTTATGAATATTACTGATTATTTATAAATCGTTTAATGGTTAAACGAAAGATACATGCAAATAGACCTTTTGGTCATTTCCTAATTAATGTGTATTTGTATTTAATATTTATTTTTATAGGAAATACACATTAATTAATTATCAAATTATGATATTTGACATATATCATTAATATATTTTTTTGATTATTTAATGTAAATATAATACATATATTTAAGATACTTGTATTTAATTATTTAAATGTTAAATGATTAAAGTAATTAAATTATAAATATCTTTAGTAATGATTTAAGTTAGGAAATGGCATTTTATCATTGGTTACACTTGTCAAGTTCATTAAAGGTTGTAGTGAACAAGTTATACAAGTTAACTAATGTTTAATTTATTGATAAAAATCAAAAACAAAATTGAATATTTTTTCTTCTAGGTTTCGGCCAAAGGAGGGAAAATATAAATTGCTTTTGTTTTCATTTTTCTAAAATAAATGTTAAGCTTCCAAAATAAAAACAAAACAAACTTAAGAGGAAAATAGAAGAAACAAGAAGAAAAAATGAAGAAAACTTCATGATTTGTAAGTTTTTTCAACTTTTTATTAGAAAGAAAAATGTTTCTTTTGTTCTTGGCTACAACATATGTAGTTCTTAAGTTTTTCTACTCTTTTGTGTTTGTGTTTTTGATGGTTGGAAGTTTAATGAAAGATGTATGCATGCATGTTTAATAAAGTATGCTTATAAATTGTGTATAAGCACATTTTTATAATTTGATGATCTTGTTACCATTCTAGAGTTGTTAGGCCACTCATTGATGACCTAGAATTGTTCTTGAGTTGTTTCGAAGTGGTAAGACTTGTTTAGTGTTGTAGAGATTAAATTAAAGTATTGAATTTGGTTATTTTGGTTAATTTATTAATTGGACTAATATATGAAATTAGGTCCTGACTTGTTTTGAACAAGATTGGACCAAATTGCAAAATCTAGAAAATGTAGGGTGCTCTCGACAATTTGAGGAAAATTTGGGATTTTTGTTGTGAGTTGTATTTTCATGTAGAAGACATGTATAAATCATTTAATTTGGAATCATTTAAATTTGTATTTGACATATTATGATTAAAATGATCAAAATGTAAAGTTTTGGGGTCTCACGGCAATTATAAGATAAATCTGATTTTTGGGATAAAAAATATGTTATTTGAGTATTGTTAGGGGTGGCAAAATGAATCAACGAATCAAATTGTATCGAATCCTAAACGAATCGAATCAAAATGTGATGGATTCGTATTCGATTCGTTTATTAAAAGAATCGAATATGAATATTCGTTTATTCGTTCAGTCATTGATATTATTTAATAAAATAATTTACCACACCTGATTTACATTAATTCTTCATAAATATATACATATGAAATATTTAATTAATATATTTACTAAAAATACCTCACCAAATATCGGAAATATTACTTTTTCTATGATAATTATCTATAATCTCACGAATCTTAATTGAAAATTAACATGAACTAGTAATAAAAATAAAAAAATGAATCCTAAACGAATCAATGAGTTTAAATTCGTATTCTATTCGTTTAATAAACGAATCGAATCGAATTGACCCATTTATTAAACGAATCTATTTTTTCAAACTCGTATTCACTTTAAAGCGAATTGAATCGAACGAATAAACGAATCATGACCCAAATTACCACCCCTAAGTATTGTTTAATTAGAATAAATTAGTTTATTTTAATTGCCCAAGAAAAATAATTATCGGAAATTATTTCGGAATGAAAATACACGAAAGCGGTGAAAAATGGCGTTACCGAGTAACGACTGCCCAAACAGTGAATTGTTCACTGTTCGGGCAGCCCACGAACTGCAAAAATATTTTTGGGGCTGACCCAGTCCCCATGTGCATTGGTCGGTCGGTTCGGTCGGAAACGCATTTTATGCTATTTTGTGGAAAAATATTTTCGTAAAAATTTCACGGAGTTTTTATATTATTTACGTCGTTATTTGATATCGAATAAATATTTTTAGGTGAGATATGAATGAATTATTAATATTGAATAATTTATTCGTAAGTTTAAAAATTTTAAACTATGATTTCGCCCAAACCGCTCTCCTTCCGCTGCGCCACCCTGATGATAAAACCCCAACAAAATGGTATCAGAGCGAGTCTGATTCTGAACCCATGATATGATTAGCCCTTTAAATTTGATATTTAATCTAATCTTTACTTTTAACATGCATGTATTTATTTAATTTGATTAAATAAAGTGAATTACATCTTTTAGGAAAATCCCTGTTAAATAAGGTTTTATAAAGTGACTAGTATTAGGAATACTTGTTTCTTCGTCCGCCTTGTCAATACGGATGTGAATGATTTCATGATGTTATAGCTGTATCGTGCCAAAGCTGTGCAGTTATGGTTGAAGGTAGTTCATTTGCGCCGGTAGAACTTATATGATAAGAGACAAATTCAAGTGAAAGTGGAAATCCTGAACGTGCCAAAGCTGTCAGGACTACATCGGTAGCTTGAGTTTGTCATTGACAAGTGAAGCCTTGATACGCCTCATGTGAACGTGCCAAAGCTGTCACAACGAGAAACGGTCAGGACAAAATCAGGAGTCACAACAAGTGTGATTGACAATGAGTTGTCTACCCGTGAATATACGTAGGCGAGAACGTGCCAAAGCTGTGAGTCGAAATATATTCATGGGGTCCACTTCCCATTATGGAATTCGATTTAATTATTAAATTCTCATTTTCCGTTGGGATTACGGTATTACGTAAAGTAGTGGGAGGCACTGCTGGGTTAAAAATCCATAACTAATGCAGTGTGTAATATTATGAAAATTGTCGCTTATGTTTTTCTTTATTCTATTATTTAGATAGAATTAAACTTTTATCCACTGCATGCATATTTTATATATGTTTTCTGACTTCACTTATGGTTGCAGATTTCTAGAATAGGTTCTAAATTAGAATAGACTATGATATAATCATTTTAGACAGAATAGTTTCTTATGGTGTAAAGATTGACTCATGTTTCGAGATTCTTTACCGGCATTAAGAAAACCCCATTAGGTATTTGTTTATCTGATAATGACGTTTCTTGGCTTTAATGACATTCAAAGGTCACATGTCAGACACTATTTACTTTTCAATTATTTGCAAATGTTTTAAATAGTTGAAGGTAAATTGTAAAGCTAAAGACAAGAGATGCGTATAATTGTGTGTAGAAAATATCGATTTTCACAATACGACAACCATATATATTGGATACCAGATCTTTCGTCTAGTTATTTAAAATATTGTTGAATGATTGTTTTGATATTTGATATCAGAACTTGCGACTATTGGATAGTTACTTATTCTATATAAACAATTATTACATATTTTAATACAACTATTAGTGTCATTGACGAATAGATAAATATTAACAAATATTCTGTTAAATAAATAACTTAGAACAATGTTTTATGAGATTTTATCACTTAAGCATTAGATACTTATTCCATATGGTAAAGGATGGTCTGATACGAGATCACACCACATATCCTTATCCATTTAATGAATATTGTATTGGGAAAGGTGATTAAATCTCATTTAACCAATGATTTTCATTGGACCAGGAAATTTATTAAACTGATACATTGGATGTATGTACTTTAATGAGTTGTGAATTGCTTAAGGTAGTTTTCTTTACTTTGTAACTTAGTCAATGAATTGTCATGACTTAGTTACGTGTTTCTGATGAAACGCGGATAGATTATTTTGACTGGTTCAAAGATATTCGATCTGAAGTTTTGAAAACTATATTTTTAAAATTCATCGTGAGTCTTTGAATTATTCAAAGATGTTTGATATGATCAAACATATGAATTTAAGGAAATTAGTTCTAAGGTTATTGAATGAATATGATTCTTACTCAATATTATTATTCTATGATTCCATCGTAATGGAATTGGTAAGTAGGAGAAATCGAATCTTATACGATTTGATTCGCTTGATATTGAGTGTTACCGAATTAGTTTCAATACTCTTGGGGATATACTCCAGAAACACTTATTCATCCATTTAATTAAGGTTCCATTAGTTTCTACAGTTACGAATATGATATGTACAAGTAGAGTATTCAAATCTTGAAATGTTTAAGATTTGAATCTTTCTTTTGTATAATGGATATATAATTGAAAGTACTTGTTCATCGGAGGTATAAGTAAAATTTTATCATTTATTCTATTTAATAGAATATTGTATTCTATTTGATAGAATATCTTTTTGACAATCCCGAGTAATAAAATTATTTTATTACTTAGTGTGTAACATCGGATGTTGACCATTGTAGAGAAGACTTGGCTTATTGAAGTCAAATGTGAGAATGATAAACTATAAGTGGAACTACATAATTATTAAGATGAAATGACCCTTAGATATATTCCATATAAGTGCAATAGGTTGACAGAATCATTTGCGAAGTATTTGATACTTAATGGTTTTGTTGTTTTCTTATCGAAGAAAGTTATACTATAAATTATAGTAGGAACGATATTTGATATCGATTCCAGAAATTAGCATTGAACCATAGATCTAAGATTGTTCATAGCTTACTACGATCAAGTTTGGAACTTGATTGAGCTTTCATTATGAATCATTCATAAAATGTGGAAATGGTTTACGCAGCAAAAGCAAAGTGAGCTTATTAAAGATCTGACATTTATAGTACGACAGAGAGAAAGGTTATACTCAGTAATCTATTGTAGATTCTGAGGAAATTTGTCTCTAGTCACACTAATTGAACAATTAAATATTTGTTGGTTAATGTTAATATTAAATTGTATGTTTTAGCTAGAAATGCAAAATGGCATTTCTGAATGGTTTCTTCAGATAATAGATCCATTGTGATTTCTTAGTTTGAAGATTTCATTTTGGAATGGCCTTAGAGTTTATATTATGCTAAATTACAGTCATGTATACTAGCTTATAGAGCCTATTGTAGATTCGGATGAGCTTTCTGGAAATTCATGTTTTCTAATTTTGATATCAGTCAGATTGTCTGATTTTATCAAAGCATAAAGAATACATATGAGATAGAAGGGTTAGTGGGAGCATACAAATTTATTTCTAGTGTTTTACATCATAATGACATTATCATTATTAAGGTAATAAAGAGATGTTTATGAGGTAAATGGTTTACCTGGGTTTTATTTTCTCTGTGAAAGTAGTGGGAGTGGTCCCTATTATATTTGATATAAAGTTGTATATATGATATAAAACTAAGAGAATTGAGAGATACTCTCATTAGTCATACATTATATATGATCTAATAAAGGACACAACATGACTATATGTGTGACAGTTATTAAAACAATTTGACAGTTAATGTGTCTATAATATATAATATTAATCTTTAGTAAATGATGATTCATTTGACGAAAGAGAAATTGATTAGAATGTCTAGTCAATCTTATGCATCATAGGATGATGGCATAGTGAATACTATATTTAGTGCGATTAGAGATATCAATTTAATCGTAATTACTACGAGTTATTTTGATACCCTGTAGACCATAAGATTGGTCTTGAAACATGTTCTTTATTATCTTTGAGATATTAAGAACGAGTTTCTTTATAATGGAGAATAAAGTCTGCAACCATTAGGGTCAGATTAATTTTAAGTCTAATTATGACGTTATACGGTCTACGTCATAAAGAGTCAGAAAAGATGCAGTGCGAATGTCACGGATGATTCTACTGTGAGAGTGGAATTAGTTGCAACTTATGAAATATTGACTTATGAAGTTGCATAGTGACCATATAGATTAGAAGTTTGACATTAGTGTTGTGTTTGTGGTTGTCTACATAATATTTTGGATTTGATCCGTAAATACTTAGACAACTTATAAGCTGAAGCACAATGTTGATATGGCATATGAGTCATATTGATGTAGAACTTAGTTTCTATCGAATTATGAATGATGATGGCTAAGAGAAACAATTGGGTTTGTTAGACAAACTCAATATGTTATAGAGGACCTACTCGTTGTTGTCTACCTCTTGAGTGCTAGGTGAGTTCTTGAAGGCTATACGTATGTGATACAAATTAAGATGTGCATATGATACCATGGATTGGCACTAGAGCAGGTGGGAGAAATTGCTAGGGTTGGTGCTCGAGCACCAATCTGGATCGTATTTATGTCCGATTCATGAATACGAGCAATATATGTTTCCATAATATTACTTATTTATGGTTGCACCTCTTGTCTTTTATTATATATATTCGATCTAATTAATTAGATTGAAACTAAATCATGTTTAGTGATATATATATATATTAGACAAAGATCCGATAATATATAATGTAGTGCACAATTACAACGTAGCTTGTAATTGACATTGGGAAGTGTCACTACTAGAAATATATTATCATATTTAGTTTCTGGTCAAGATTTACTGACACGGGTCGGTTAGTGAAATCCGTTGAGACCAGTACATATTGTATATCGTGACTTGGTCTGATGGTTTATCCCAATGAACCATGAGTCTCGAGAGACTCGTATAGACGTGTAGGTGTTTATTTGATAAACAATGAATGACTCAGCAAAGATTACCTAATATATGGTACACAAACGTCAATAGGAATCTTCTCAGGTTGAGTAGCATAGTGATTCTTTGACTTGAGATACCACCATGGATAAATGAGTTATCCTCAACACTTAGATGGCAGTCACGTCACCGATCTATTAAGATCAGACCTCCGCCTGTTCGTTGGGTGTGGACTCATGCTCATGATATCATGTGTGTATCAAGATAGGATATGTCAGTCATGTGTACAGAACATAGATATTCACTATGGGATTAGCAATCCGTTAAATCCATGGATCTGTGGTACACTGTAGAAGTGAGTTATAAGTGTTATTATAAGTTTGCTAATAGAATCTTTGACGAGATTATACTTATAGAGATTTGACGTTAATATCTATATCTCTGGAATAATCCGAATACCTATGATGGAGGAATTATACGTATGCGATTACCTCGACCTGTATAGTTCAGCGAATTTATTTGTGGTCGTCATAATTTACGGGTGGGTAAATTATGGACATGAAATTTGATTTCGTGACGGATATACCTGAACTTAGAGAGTCTCACTAATGAAATATACTCGTAGAGCACTATGGCAACTTTTATGAATAATACTGATTATTTATAAATTGTTTAATGGTTAAACGAAAGATACATGCAAATTGACCTTTTGATCATTTCCTAATTAATGTGTATTTGTATTTAATATTTGATTTTATTAAATACACATTAATTAATTGTCAAATTATGATATTTGACATATATCATTAATATATGTATTTTTGATTATTTAATGTAAATATAATACATATATTTAAGATATTTGTATTTAATTATTTAATTATTTAAATGTTAAATGATTAAAGTAATTAAATTATAAATATCTTTAGTAATGATTTAAGTTAGGAAATGGCATTTTATCATTGGTTAAACTTGTCAAGTTCATTAAAGGTTGTAGTGAACAAGTTATACAAGTTAACTAATGTTTAATTTATTAATAAAAATTAAAAGCAAAATTGGATATTTTTTCTTCTAGGTTTCGGCCAAAGGAGAAAAAATATAAATTTTTTTTGTTTTCATTTTTCTAAAATAAGGTTAAGCTTCCAAAATAAAAACAAAACAAATTTGAGAGAAAAATAGAAGAAACAAGAAGAAAAATGAATGATTCATAATGAAAGCTCAATCAAGTTCCAAACTTGATCATAGAAAAAGTTATTTACTCTCTTGTGTTTGTGTTTTTGATGGTTGGAAGTTTAATGAAAGATGTATGCATGTATGTTTAATAAAGTATGCTTATAAATGGTGTATAAGCACACTTTTGATAATTTGATGATCTTGTTGCCATTCTAGAGTTGTTAGGCCACTCATTGATGACCTAGAATTCTTCTTCAGTTGTTTCAAGTGGTGAGACTTGTTTTGTGTTGTAGAGATTAAATTAAAGTATTGAATTTGGTTAGTTTTGGTTAATTTATTAATTACACTAATTTATGAAATTAGGGTTCTTAACCTTGTTCAAATTTGGGGCTTTTCATATATGTATTGTGTAATGATGTATATATGATGTATATTAAATTTGGTGATGATTGGATTTCATCTTGACTTGTTTTGAATTAGATTGGACCAAATTATAAAATCTGGAAAATGTAGGGTGCTCTCGGCAATTTGAGGAAATTGTGGGATTTTTATTGTAAGTTGTATTTTCATGTATAAGACATGTATAAATCATTTTGTTGGTGATTTGGAATCACTTAAATTTGTATTTGACAAATTAGGACTAAAATGATCAAAATGTAAAGTTTTGGGGTTTCACGAAAATTATGAGATAAATCTGATTTTTGGGATAAAAATCTGTTATTTCAGTATTGTGTAATTAGAATAAATTAGTTTATTTTAATTGCCTAAGAAAAATAATTATGGGAAATTATTTCGGAATGAAAATACCCGAAACGGTGAAAAACGGTGTTATCGAGTAATGGCTGCCCAAACAGTGAATTAGTCACTGTTCGGGCAGCCCACGAACTGTCCAAATATTTTTGGGGCTGACCTGGGCAGTCCCCATGTGCTTTGTCGATCGGTTCGGCCGGAAACTTGTTTTATGCTATTTTGCAGAAAAAAGTTTTCGTAAAAGTTCCGCGGAGTTTTTATATTATTTACGTCAGTATTTGATATCGAATAAATATGTTTAGGTGAAATATGAATGAATTATTAATTTTGGAGATTGAATAATTTATTCGTAAGTTTAAAAATTTTAAACTATGTTTTCGCCTGAACCGTGCTTCTTCCGCTGCACCACCGTGATGATAAAACCCTAACATGTTGACTGTTGGAGAAGCCAGCATTTGAAGATACAAACACGACCATCGGAGAAGGACCAAATAAAAATGATCATCAAGGTCACCATGCCCTCCATTTACAACAAGTTGAGGAGGATGACCTTCATGATCTCGAATTTTTTATAGTTGAAAGAAACTATCATAGATATCGAGGAAGAAGAGGCTGAAAACCGTAAATGTTTTAGCAAAAAAGAACTATTAGGTGACCTCATAGAGTGAAGGTCGATCCCGCCGAAATTACTACCATAAGGAATAAAATATTTTCAAACTTTGGCAGAACATTGACCAAGGGATTCGAGAAGTTTAAGAGACAGGGTTTTCTAAACCCCTAGAACTTAAACCATTACCAAACCCAGTACCCCACCACATAGACCTAAATCAATACTAGCACTTCCACCAGTAAAAGAAACATGACACCAAAAACTACACCCGCCTTAAACACGAAATCCAGGACCTCATAGATAGGCAAAAAATCATTGATCCTGAGAGAAGCCAGCCCAATACCAACATAAACCCCATGCCTAACCAACATGTCATTCCACTACCAACACAAATGATAAACTTCGACCGACCCGAAGAACATATCCTACAAAACTTCAACTAGTAGATCCCCATCATGGGAATATGAGACATCAGCAATAGTGAGGTTGGAGAACGTAATAAATTTTTGTAAGACTTATCCAGTGGTGACGAAAAAGAAGTTAAAGGGATGACCAGAAGTGGCTAGTTTTATAGTGACACCCACAATAGAGGAGTTTAAGAGGGGGAGAAAGAAGGGGAAAACGCTATACTCTAGCAACTGAAGAAAACCCGAGTGCAGATTAGTTATGGGAATTGTTTGTTCCTCCCAATAGCACATAAGTGCTATGGTAGAAGCTTTGGGAAAAATAATTGTACCAGCCAACACAGATCTAACTCCGGTCATCAGATCTGTTCAAAAAGAAAATAAAAAAATTATAACCCTCTTTGTGGATGAGCACTCGATGGAAAGACAAAATCATAACCGGCCTCTGTTTATGAAGGCCGAAGTTAGATGGAAAATGACCTCTTGTGTAATGGCAGATGACGAGTTCTCTATCAATGTCTGCCACTGAAGATACTACCTAGGCTAGGCATCTGGATGGAGGAACTAATCCCCTTCAACATGACAATCAAGGATTACAATGATAGCAAACGCGGAGTGGAGGGAAATTTTACTGCCATGATCAAGGTAGGCCCAATTGAAGATGAGGTTGAATTTATAGTGATCAACATCTTGAATACTTTTACTTTACTCCTGGAGAGGCCGTGGTTCCATAAGCATGGAGGGGTACCATCAACACTATACCAAGTAATCAAATTCCCACATGAAAGAGAGATCATCACTATTGATGTTGAAGCATGCAATGATGTGGCCACTCTAGAGGTCCAGTCTTTCCGAAGATTCTAAGTAGCAGCGAACTTCGAAGAATGGGTAGATCCTAAGGTGGAAAAGATTATAGAGAAGATGAACTACAAACCCAACACTGGACTGAGGGCATGAGGCCAAGGTGTAAGCACACTGCCAGATTTCAAGGGATAAACCACTAAGAAAAGGCAGAGGTACTACTCTGATGAAGAAGAGACAAATCCCAATAAGAAATGGATGAAACTGATTGATTACTTTGTGAAGGTCGGGGACTAGGGAGCTCCGGAGCTGTACGAAGTCAACAACATCATTATGCTAGGCTTCAAAATCTTTACTGATGTGGTGGATTTGGAAAAAACCCGATAATGAAAGATGAAAATGGTGCAGAACCAAAACCAGAGGCAAAAGAGGGATTGGAGGAAAAGTTGCTCCAGGTTAAAGGACTAATATTGGAGGACTCGGAGGCAACTAAAAAAAAGAGTATCTTGAGAGCATCTTTGTACCCCGAACTATTTGATTGTAATTTTTCATTAAAAATGAATAAGATGAATGATTTTGCTTACTTGTCTGACTTTTCTTTTAGCATACATCATAACATGTATGACATTAGCATATTCGACATTAATTCCACTAAAACAGAAACATTCAATCTTGGTACATGTGAAAACTCTAACAATATATTAATTGTATATGAGGTTACCCCTAAAGAGAGGAAAGAATTAGAGAAAATATTAAGAAAATATGCAAAAGTATTTTTCTGGTCCTACAAAGACATGTCTGGAGATCACAAAAGCATAGCACAGAATGTGATACCAACTTACTCGAACATGAGATCTGTAAAGCATAAGCTTGGCAGAATAAGGCCAAAATAGGTAGATAAAATTAGAAAAGATGTGAAGAAATATGTAGAAGTATGGTTCTTAGAAGTAGTCAAGTACCTAGAATGGTTGGCCAATATTGTGTCGGTTCTGAAGCAGGATGGGAAAGTAAGAATATGTGTGGATTATATATACCTTAACAAGGCTTGCCTAAAAGATGATTTTCCCTTGCCGCACATAAATAGTCAAGTACAGAATGAGGGATATATTTCTTCAAGGTGATGCCTTTTGGACTAAAGAATACATGGGTTACCTATCAACGGATGGCCACCACCTTGTTTCATGACCTAATGCATATGGAGATTGAAGTTTATGTCGACGTCATGATAGTTAAGTCTAAAACCAGGGAAAAATACCTTGATGTGATGGAAACATTCCTTCAAATGGTGGACAAGTATAATCTTAGGCTCAACCCCAAGAAGTGTGTATTCGAGGTCACATCAGAGAACTTGCTGGGACATACAGTGGGCACGAGAGGAATGGTAGTGGATACAGGTAAAATCAAGGAAATAACAGAGATGCCCACACTTAAAACATAGAAGTAAGTGAGAGCCTTTCTAGGGAAAATACAATACTTCAGCAGGTTCATATCCAAACTGACATTAGTATGTGAAGCGATCTTCAAGTTGCTCAGGAAAGATCACCCAGTGAAGTGGAACGAGCAATGTCAATCTTATATCTGGCCTAGAATTTGAAGCCCTGGGGAAATGTAAGGGTGAAAGATGACGCTAGGGTGGAACACGCGGTTTATTATCTTAGCAAGAAGATGTTGTCATATGAGACACGCTACTAAGATATTGAAATGATATGTTTGGCCGTAGTATGGACCTCCAGAGAACTGCAGCACCACTTCCAATCCTATAATATGCAAGTGGAACCAAGGAGAATCCACTAAGGTACTTGGAGATAATATTTTCTATTATCAGAAAGCTAGGATGATGGTTAGTTCTATTGACCGAGTTCGACATTGACTATATCACCAAGAAAGTAATTAAGGGGTACACCGTGGATGAATTCTTGGCACAGAAACCAATCGAAGGGGATCGGTATGAGTTCAATTTCTCTGATGAGGAAATTAAGGTAATAACAGTCCAAGGTTGGATGATGTACTTCGACGGTGCCGTAAATTACAAAGTTGTAGGGAATGGGATCATTTTGGTAACCCTAGATGGTGAGAATTTCCCTATGGCCAAGAGGCTAACATTTTCAGTCAACAACAATATAGTTGAATATGAAGCCTGTATTTTTGGACTGGAAGCAATGTTAGCCTTAAGGGCGAAGGATGCAGAAGTCTATAGCAACTCGATGTTGGTAATCTAACAAATACGAGGGGATTGGGAGTTGAAGGAAGATAAATTAAAGTCGTATCTGTTTTATCTCAGATCATTGGCATAAAATTTCCCGGACTGTACGTTCCGACACTTGCCTAGGGAAGACAACCAAATGAAAAACGCTCTTGCTACCTTGGCTTCAACTTGGGAGAATTCAAAGCTGACTACGAAACCCCTAGCGTTGACTACAGCTAGTAAACATGGCTATGAACTATGTAAGATTATGGATATTGAGGTCAATGACAGAAGGCCCTAGTAACATGACATCCAGAATTTCTTAGATCATGGAGAATTTCCAGAAGGAGTTTGTAAAAATGACAGAGTGGTGATCCAGAAGCTGGCTTCCCAAATCATAAGTTTGAGAGGGGACTTGTATAAACGGCATTCTAGAAGAGTATAATTAAAGTACATAAGGAAGAGGAAGCTAAGAATGTGATGGAAGAAGTCAATGCGAGTGTATGTAGGCCACATATGAGAGAACTCAATTTGTCGAGGAAAATTATGTGATAATGGTTTTACTGGCTGACTATGAAGGCAGATTGCACAGATTTTGTAAAGTGTTGCCGTGACTGCCAAGCCCATGGTAAATTGAACTACCTACAGCTGATGAAGTTGCACAGGTTATCGGAGCCTTGGCCCTCCTCGGCTTTGGGTATCGACCTGATCGATGAAATCAAACCACAAGCTTCTAATGAGCATCGATCCATAGCAGTAGTTGTGGACTACTTCTCCAAGTGGGTAGAAGTTGAATCCTTCTGCAGTGTCATAGCTAACCAGATGGCTAAATTCATAGCACCTAATATTATCTGCCAGTATGGAATGCCATAACATATGGTAACAGACAATAGGCTTCAGTTTCAAGGAGAGTCCAAAGCCATGCTGCAGAAATACGGGATTGGGCATTATAAGTCTTCACCAAACATAACGCAAGCCAATGGAGTAGTAGAAGCCGCCAACAAGACTTTAAAGAAAATTCAGGTTAATATGATATAGACCTACAAAGACTGGGTAGGCAAGTTTCCATTTGCACTATGGGGGTATATGACTTCGGTCATAATGACAACAAGAGCTACGCCTTATTCTTTGGTTTATGGAATGGAATTTGTACATCATGTAGAAATCGCAGCCTT
Organism: Zanthoxylum bungeanum; assembly: GCA_019454045.1. Lineage (NCBI taxonomy): Eukaryota > Viridiplantae > Streptophyta > Magnoliopsida > Sapindales > Rutaceae > Zanthoxylum > Zanthoxylum bungeanum. The sequence goes on from SKCR01042764.1 coordinate 26,918, forward strand.
ACCCGAACAAGAGTGGGCTGCAGGAAATTCAAACATTTGGCTTTACTAGATGAGAAAATAATGAAGGCTTTTCACCATATTTAGTTATACCATAAAAGGCTAGCTAGGGCCTTCAATAAAAGGGTCCGACCCAGTAAGATCAAGGAATGGGACTTGGTGATGAAAAAATCAAGACCACTGGCGATATACCCAAGATAAGAGTTTAGGCCCAATTGGGAAGGACCTTATCTGGTAAGAAAGATCTTGAGATTTGGAGCAGTTTAGTTGTCCAACCTGGAAACGATTTCACATAACCCATTAATATAGAGAGGCTGAAGAAATACTTTGCATAAAAAGAAAAGGAAAAAAAATAAGAAAAGAAAGAGATAGCTCGTTAGGTGGAAAATCCGCAGGGACAGCTTAAGTGAAAGTTATTACCCACTAAATCGAAAATGGTTTAGGCAGAAGTTATGGATAAATGAGTGAAAAAACTGTTAATTGGAAAACCCAAAAGTGCTAATTAACGACAAATGTACTCATATAATAGAACAATTAATGTATTCGTGTATGTACTAAAAAAGAATACTAAAGTTTTATTGAAATAAAAGCTCAAATGTTCATGAAATACAATGTTCTAGCTAAAAGGGAAAATTTAGGCAAATTATACATAAATCATCTTCTTTGCCTTTTCAATTTGGGGCCTGAACTATAAGTACTTGTTTAGGTTTTAGCGCGGGCGCAGCGGAAGCTCGCGGTTGGGGTGAAATCGTAACTTTAAAAACTTTTAAAATTACCAAATAAATTATTCAATATCCAATATGAATAATTCATTCATATTTCACCTAAAAATATTTATTCGATATCAAATAACGACATAAATAGGTTAGAAACATCGCAAAACCTTTACGAAAACGTTTTTCCGTAAAACGGGCATAAAATGTGTTTTTGTCCGAACCGACCAACCAATACACATGAGGGCTGCCCAAGTCAGTCACAATAGTACTTGGGCAGTTCATGGGATGCCCGAACAGTGGCCAATTCACTGTTTGGACAGTGGACACCCGGTAAGCCCGAAACTCACCCGGTAACGCCATTTTCACTGTTTTCTCATATTTAAACTCCGAAACAATTTCCGAAAATTATTCCAATACCCAAAAAACATCCAATACATTTATATAACATACTTTACATCAACAAAATAACAGAATTTCCAGATCTGAATTGGTAACTAAAAATATCATTTTTCATACTTTAAATCCAATTTTCTCAATATTAATCATATTAATAATTACACCAACCAAAGTCACCACAAATGAAGAACTCAAGAAGAATTCTAGGAGTTATAAGTATGGTCATAACACTCTATAATGGCACCAAGTCATCAAATGACAAAATTCAACTAATATTACACTAATATTATTCAATCAAACTTCACACATACATATAGCCTCCAAATCCATCCTCCAAATCAAAAAAGCCCCAAAATCTAACAAATCCAATTTGTAAACTTTAATCTTAATAAAATCATGCCACATGTAACCAATAATAATCAAACATATTGCATAACAATTATGTAATATTGAAATAATTTAATTATCTAGATATTTAACATTTAAACATCTAAATAATTAGCTAATGCGATTATTATTATATATGCATTTAATTTAAATTAAATAAAAATTACATATATTAACGGCATGTGTCAAAGTCTCATTTGACAATTAATTAATATGTATCAAATCAAATCTTGTATCAAATACAAATACACATTAATTAATAATTGACCGAAATGCCCATAATGCATGTATTTTCGTTTAACCGATTAAATGATTCGAATTAACTCATTTAATCCGGTGAAGTATTATGAATAATCTATATTATTCATAACGCATTGTCTAAGTGCTCAACGAGTACACTTCATATTGTGGGACTCTTTAAGTTTAGGTTTATCCGTCACAGAATCCAATTTCGTGCCCATAATTCACCCACTCATGAATTATAACGACCACAGATAATCTCCATAAACTATGCAAGTCGAGGTCATTGTATACGTATAATCCCTCTGTCACAGGCTATCAATATTATACCGGGGATATAGATAAAAACATCAAATCCTTAAGGTATAATATAGTCAAGTTTTAAATTTACCGCTAAATAACACTCGGAACTCACTTCTGAAGTATACTGCAGCCATGGATTTACTAGATCGTAAATACGTACATTATACATATGCCATGTACACAGGACTGACAGATTCTATCTGATACTCACAGTATATCATGAGCATCAGCCCACACCCAAAGAACAGGTGGAGGTCTGGTCTAAATAGATCGATGACGTGACAGCCATCAAAGTGTAGAGGATAACTCATATATCCACAGTGGTATCTCAAGTTGAAGGACCACTATGTTACTCGACTTGAGAAGATTCCTATTGACGTTGGTGTACCATCTATTAGGAAATCATCGGTGAGTCGTTCAGTGTTTATCAAATAAATACCTACATGTCTATACGAGTCTCCAAAGACTCATGTTCATTAGGATAAACCATCGGACCAAGTCACAATATACGACATGTACTGGTCTTAGTAAATTTTACTAACCGACCTGTGTCAGTAAATCTTGACCAAGAACTTTATTTGAGAATATACAACTTATAGTGACGCTTCCCAATGTCAATTACAAACAACGTTGTAACTACGCACTACGTTGTAAATCCTAGGGTCTTTGTCTAATATATACATATCACTAAATCATATTTAGTTTCAATCTAATCGTAATTAGATCGAATATGTATATAAAAGATAGAGGTGCTACCATTAAATAAGTAATATTATGGAAAAAGAAATTGTTTGTATTCATGAATCAGACATAAATACGATCTGGATTGGCACTCTGAGCACCTGTGACAATTATGACCCATAGCATCACTATTTGTAAAAGACATTGTGGTTTTTGTACAAATTAACTATGTGATAAAAGAAATTGCTATTTTATCATTTTGTAATTGGATTACTTGAATATATATATATATATATATATATATATATATTATATATATATATATAATATATATATATATATATATATATATATGATAAAAGTCCTTATGATTAGTTCCGAATTAATAAGATATGAGACAGTATTAATCCACGAATGATTTAATCATTAAATATCCCTAGTCGTAGTATTATCGAGACTGGACATCGATAATGTGGAATAGACTAGTATTACACTTGTGCACGTTATGGGCTTAACGACATAGTTCTCATATATTTAAATATTGGATATTTATGCTAGTGTGATAGGAGGTTCTGTTAGCCATTGGACCGGGAACATCTTCACTCTGGATAGACCCATCGGAATCCTATTTGTAGTATGACTATGTGTCTATGGGAATCCGAATCAAGATAGGTGTATGTGGTCCTAACCTGAGACTTCCATCGTTAATACTTGCAAAAATCAGTACGTTTTGGTTTTGGTCGTCCGGGGCTTTAATAGGTTCTCTGTACGCCTCTTCTGGGTTTACTAAGAATCGTGGTGTATTGGGTGTGATGTCAAGATGGAAGTATCACTTCAGTCATATGGAGATGATCATCACGCAGGGATAAAGAACTAGTACTCTCAAATGGTGCAGCTATCGGGATAGTATGACTAGGTCATGATTATCTGATTACAGAGACTGGTTGCTAATGATCCGATATATGCTTCGTACGGGGCAGACACAATTCTAGCCCCAGGCCTAACATGTGACATCCGATATTGGATCCCAATACGCAATACATAGTATACTATGCCTGATATAGATTATATATTCCTCATTGAATATTTCTGGAGAATTAGGTAGGCACGGTGCTTTGCTAGAAGCCAACCATGTCTTGTAAATCAGTGAGAACGTGGTACGCAGTACGCACGTGTCAGATAGTCCGATAACCGGATTTACTGCCAACATATCCAGGGATCTCTTGGGTCCCTTCCCAAAGATTCACCGATGACATTTGACTCGAGCAGAATTAATCTGAGATTAATTATGAGAGAGAAAAATAATCTAGGATTAATTACGGTAAGAATTTATCTGGGATAAAATTCAAATAGAATAGAGAACGCGATTAATTTGGAATTAATCTATTAAATAATATATTGGATATATTAATTCAAATCGGATTTCAATGCGGAATTAAAATTGGATTTTAATTCGGGCGAACGAATTAATTTGGAATTAATTCATAAGCGACTTTTGTAATAATTTTGCTAAGCATTATTATTTAATTAAATTGGATTTAATTACATCGCAACGGAAAAATTCGTTTAATCGGATTAAAAGAACCCGAGCCGGAAATGTGTTGTCTAACCCAACTTGAATTTTGAATTTAAGTGGTGGGACCCACTACCTCACATCAATTGTCATCAAGTTGATGGAAGTAGATGGGAGCATTTAAAGAAACTTGCTCAACACACTTTGCTTTTTATTTTTTGGATATACACCTTTTGGAAAGTCAACATTGGTATTAGTTTTCAGAAAACAAAATATCAAAACTTCATCTTCTCTCTTTCTCTCCTCCAAAATGATGTAGGCCTCCTCCTCTCTTTGAAGTTTTTGTTGCAAAAATTTCAAGCTTGCTAGCACATTTGGAGTTGATTAAGGTGATAGGGAAACTCACTCTTGGGTTGGATACACTCAACATAAAGCTTGGAGCTTTCAACAAAGAAAGATTTTTGAAATCTCACATCCGTTCATTGTAAGTTTTTTCCGCAAACTCACTTGATCATTCACACACAATATCATGACTTAGAGACCTTGGGCATGTCTAAGACACTAATAATGGTATCATGAGCCATATTTAAGCATGATTTGTATTTAGGGTTTATAGACTTTATTGGGGATTTTGTGCTTGGAGTATATATTTTTCCAAAATGGTTGTTTGGTTGTGCTTTGATGATGATTAATTGGATTTGTGCATCATAGAATTTGAGAAAATTGATTAGATTAATTTTTCCCCAAATATCTTAGCATGGCCGAAAATAATACCCTAGCATTCTCATGGTGATTTTTTAATTTTAGACTATTGGATGAGTTTAAAGCATGAAATGAATATTAATTGTTGGTTTAATTGGATTGAAATCAAAATTGAATGTTATATCATGATATTACCGTGAGCTATAGCATGTTGTGATGGATTGATTTTGCTTCAATTTGTGTTGGACATGAATTGGATGATTAAAGCATGATTAATTAGTTTAATTGATGTTTTGGAAATATTAGTTTAATTAATTAATTATGGCAATTACACTTTAATTAAATTAATGTGATATTTGGAATATTATGTTAATAATAAATTAGTCTTTAAATTGGATTGGGCTAATTTGTTGTATTTGGGCTTAATGGGCTTGTATGGGCCAAGCATGGTTTTGGACAATTGGATTGGATCCAAATTGGGCCTAAAATTATTTCCATAAAGTCCAAATATAACTTTTGGGCCTTTAATAATTTAATTGGGCCTAATGGGCCTAAATTGATTTTTGGCAAAAAGGTAATTCCTTAGTGGGCCTTGGCTATTGGATTTGATCTATATTGGCCAAAGCTCATGCCTAAAGAATTAATTGAAAGCTCATTGGAATTTAATTAATTAGCATTTGATGTTAATTGGGCATTTGAGACCCAATTGGATTGGATTTGGAATCCAAGTCTTCAAGGCACATAAATAAGTGTAATTATTTAATTTGGAATTAAATTTGAATTAGTATTGAATACAAATTAAATTGGATTTAAAATTGTAGTTCGATATAATTCAAGAATACGTACTTTGAGTATTTATTCTTAAACGAGTTGGACTCGCGTAAATCAAATCATTGTATGAACATTGGATGGTCATTAATCAAAGATTAATTAATTGGATTAGATTATTGATAGCATGCTTTGTGTGAATACTTGGATGTACTTGTATGAATAATGTATATCGGATGAATATTAGAAGGGTTGGGGCATTTTTTGAAATGTTGTAATAAATTTGGAATTTATTAAATTGGACCTGCATGTCGAGCCAATTATCTCTTTACTCTTTGTATTTCTCTTCTCACCAATTCTCCTCAATGTAAATGAGGTTTCTTTAATGTATTATGTAATTGGGTAGAAGTATGTATAGTGCTAGCGGGAGAGAGAGGAAATGGAGAGATTTGTTATAGGAACAAAGTTTGTTATATATCCATCCGCATATCATTATTAATTTATTCGCGCCTTATTATGCTTTTAGAATGCATGTTTAAGGTGTATGATGAGACCTAATCAATATAATAAATTGGATGCCAATTTAAGCAAAAACCCTCACTTCAATATTAAGCATTTTTCCTTCCATTGAGTGGTTCCCTCTCAAGATCCAAGATTGGCTTTGATTTGTTGGCCAAAGTCAAGATCATTGTCCATCGCGGATGTGTTTGAACCACGAAAGCTTTGTCATATATCGCATGTCTTGGGCAGTTGTGACTTGTTGGCCAAATTCAAGGTCACTTCTGTACATCGACGTGGATTACGAAGTTTTCCCACTGTCAATGGGTCACGCTTAACTAGAATCATTAAGCTTGTTGAGCCAAAGCCAAGACTTAGTTGATTCAAAGGAAAAGGTTAGGAATATATCTTGGATATATATCTTGGACTTGGAGGTCCACCTACCGGATCTAGGAATTGGACAGGATCCAATTGATCTTAGAGATCTACCTAGTTAAGTTTCATACAGCTTGTTGGCCAAAGTTAAGGTTATGTGTTATTTAACGGGATCATAGTCTTCTAGAAACTGGGTTTCCCGAGTACTCAACAGAGGGTTAGAGGCTCGCCGAAAAATAGTGGGAGGCTAGTATTAGATTTGCAATTTCGTTTAATACTTGCCAAATACGTGCTTTTAAATTATTTCGTCATTATATATTTATATTAGTTGGACTAATATTTTATTGTTTTTTTGAACAGTTGGACTGTATTCAAACTATTCACTTGTAGTTGATTATATAGTTGGACTATAGTAATCATTACATTTGATTGTACCTGATATCGTTGATTGAATAGTTTGAGACTATTGCAATCAAGATGGCTGGAAAGCTTAGCGTTAGAGACATCATCATGGGCGATAATGTCTTTAACGGCACCAATTTTCCAGATTGGGAGATGAATCTCAGGATTGTCCTGGGAGCCGAGAAGTTACTCTATGTTATAGACAGACCTCTCGGGCCTGAGCCAGGACATGAGCGGGTAGTTGATTATGAGCTTTGGAAGACTCATAATGATGACAACTCAAGTGCTCAGTCCGTCATGCTTGCCGCAATGACTTCTCAATTTCGTCGTCAAAACAAGGGATTGGATCCCTACAACATGATGTTGAAATTGAAGGACCTTCATAGATCTTATCTTAGATCTCAGAAGTATGGATTGCAAAAGAAGCTCTTTCGCTCACGTATGTCAGAGGGTACATCTATTGAGCACTATGTGTCGCGGATGATTGCTGACATCGAACAGCTAGGTCAGCTAGGCATAACCTTTGAGGCTGAGACTTCCATAAATTTGATCTTACAGTCTCTGCCCGACTGTTGGGGCGGGTTCATCATGAACTACAATATGATGAACCAAGAGAAGACTCTTGGAGATTTGATGGCGATGCTGAAAGAAGCAGAGCCAGAGCGTCTGAAGGGCAAGAAGCACAAGGCGCATTTCACTTCGACATCTCAGAAGGCCCAGGCTTGGCCGAAGGCTTATGGAGGTGTGAAGAAGAAGAAAAGAAAGGGCAAGGCCAAATCATCAAAGTCTTCTGGGAAGGCAAATGATAAATCCCAAGATGTCTGCCTACAGTGTGGCAAACGGGGTCACTGGAAGCGTGGCTGCCGTGAGTACAAGGCGCACATGAAGGAAGTGAAGGCTGGCAAGGCTCCAGTTTTAGGTATGTTTGTTATTGAAATAAACATGTCTACTTCTAGTTTTAAAAATTAGATTTTTGATTATGGATGTGGTACTCATATATGTACTGATGTGGAGGATCTGCAGATTAGCAGGAGACTGGCTTCATGCGAGATTGACCTATGAGTTGGAAATGGGACGAGAGTCGCTGTTTTGGCTGTAGGGACTTATGTTTTGGAACTGCCCTCGGGGCATGTACTTACTTTATCAGACGGTTATTATGTACCTAGTTTGACTATAAACATTATCTATGTATCTTGTTTAACCCAATATGGGTATACCTTTGTATTCCAGAACACTGGGTTTTTGTTTATAAAGATGATTTTGAGATATGTACTGCTGATGCTAATAATGGTCTTTATATTTTGAATATAAATGAATCTCAAACATATAACATGACAAACAAAAGGCGCAAATTGAGTAAAACAGATGAAACTTATCAGTGGCATTGTCGTCTAGGACACATTAACAAGACTCGTATATCCACACTTTCAAAGAGTGGATACTTGGACGGATTTGATCCTAATTCATATGACGTCTGCGAATCTTGTTTATTAGGCAAAATGCCTAAACACCTTTTAGCGGTAAAGGTGTACGTGCCACCGAACTATTAGCCCTCGTTCATAGTGACGTATGCGGTCCCATGTCTAGCCAGACTAGAGGTGGATATGAATACTTCGTAACCTTTATGGATGATGCATCGCATTATGGTTATGTGTATCTTATGAGACACAAGTCGGAAACTTTTGAGAAATTCAAAGAGTTTCGACACGAAGTAGAAAAACAGACCGGTAAAAGTATTAAAACATTATGGTCAGACCGTGGTGGAGAATACTTGAGCAATGAGTTTCTCGATTACTTTAAAGAATATGGTATTCTTTCACAGTGGACTCCTCCCGGAACATCTCAGTTGAACGGTGTGTCCGAACGGAGAAATCGAACTTTGTTGGACATGGTGAGGTCAATGATGAGTCGCACTGAGCTACCAATTTCCTTCTGTGGATATGCATTGAATAGTACAATACTTATTTTGAATAAGGTTCCGTCAAAGTCTGTTGGACAGACTCCATATGAAATATGGACAGGAAAGAAACCGAATTTCTCATTTCTGAAGATTTGGGGATGCTAGGCATATGTTAAACGTTTGGATGGTACCAAAATAGAACCCAAATTGGATAAGTGCCTATTTGTAGGTTATCTAAGGGAAACCAAAGGATATTACTTCTACAACCCACAAGAGAACAAAACTTTTATTGCTCTCCATGTGACTTCCTCGAAAAGGAATTCCTAAATACAGTGGTAAGTGGGAGGAAAGTAGAACTCGATGAAAATCGGAGTGATACTATTCCTGGCACCGACTCCCTAACGGAACATGAACAGTTCATCAGGGATGAGACTGTACCACAATCTTCTAATACACAAGAACCGCGTAGATCAGAGAGAGTCATAAAACAACCTGAGAGGTATGGGTTTCTGATATCACCTCATGTAGCTATTAATCTTATTGAGGATAATGAGCCGGCTATGTATGAGGAAGCGATACAAAGTATCGACTCCACTTTATGGCAAGATGCCATGAAGTCCGAAATGGATTCCATGTATACCAACCAAGTTTGGGCATTAGTTGATGCACCAGAAGGCTTTAAGCCAATTGGTTGTAAATGGGTCTTCAAGAAGAAGACGGACTTGAATGGTAACATACAAACATACAAAGCTAGGCATTTAGCAAAAGGGTATCGTCAACGACATGGTGTTGATTATGACGAAACTTTTTCACATGTTGCCATGATTAAATCCATTCGGATAATGCTTGTTATTACTGCATATTTTGATTATGAAATATGGCAGATGGATGTCAAAACCGATTTCCTTAACGAAAACCTTTTGGAGGATGTTTATATGTAACAGCCTGACGGTTTTTTCATGCCAAAACATGCAAACAAGGTTTGCAAGTTAAATCGATCCATTTATGGATTGAAGCAAACATCGCGTTCTTGGAACCAAAGTTTTGATAAGATCATAAAAGAATATGATTTCATTCAAAATAAAGATGATTCTTGTGTATATAAGAAGGTTAGTGGGAGTGTACTGACATTCATTGTCCTTTATGTTGATGATGTATTGCTTATTGGCAATGACATTCCCATGCTACAATCGGTGAAAGCTTGGCTCTCATTGAAATTATCCATGAAAGATCTGGGAGAAGCAACCTTTATTCTGGGAATAAGGATCTACCGGGATAGATCTAGAAAGCTGCTTGGACTCTCCCAGAGCTCGTACATTGACAAAGTGTTGAAGAGATTCAACATGGATCAGTCCAAGAGGGGGTTACTTCTAGTGTCACATGACGTCTCTCTATCTAAGGACATTTGTCCTAAAACACAAGATGAGAGAGATACCATGAATTGGATCACGTTCGCTTCTGCAGTCGGATCGATCATGTATGTCATGATATGTACATGACCTGATGTCTCGTATGCTTTGAGCATGTGTAGTCGCTATCAGGCCGATCCAGGTGATGGTCACTGGATTGCATCCTTAAGTATCTTAGACGAACTAAGGATGCTTTCTTATTATATGGAGATGGAGAACTTGAAGTGACTAGGTTCACCGATGTAAGTTTCCAAACTGATAAATATGACTCTAAGTCGCAATTTGGGTACATATTTTTGTTGGTTTCTAAATTAGGTCCCAAGAATCATCAAATCAAGCACAAAACATGCATGAATACACAAAGGAGAATGGCAGAAACATACTCATAATGATCGGATCTTGCGACGCGATGAAGAACACTTCATTTTCCTCCATGGTGAAGCTCGGCATTGAGCTTATTGGGCAGTGGGCTGCTCGGTTTGGGCTGTGAAACTCCTCCACGAATTCGTCCATTGTTGACTCCATGGAAGCTCCAACCTTCAAGCTTCAAAAATGAATTCCAAGCTCACAAGAACACTGCCCTAACACCTTAGGATGACTCATGGTGTGTGCTAGCACTTTGTATTTTGCAACAAAATACTCTATTGCTTCTCTTTTTGGCTCAGTAGAACCAGAAAATGGAAGAAGAATATGGCTCCAAGCCGAGTGAGAGAAGAAAGGGAAAAGAGAGAAACCGAAAAAGTGGTAAGAGAGAGAGAGAAAATAAAATTATTTTATATTTATTTGATTTTCCAAAAATCAATTACAAAAACCTTTTTCATTTTCCAAAAAGCAAAAAGCAAAAGCAATTAATGCTTTTCAATCAACTCACATCAATCACTCAATCAATCAATCAAAGTGTCACATCACTCAAAGTGACATGTGATTTGACGCTTGATATGACTAGCGATATGATGCTTGAATTGACTTGCGTACCGCATTCGAATTCGAAATGCGAATGCGCTCGCAAATAATTCCGGGCTCGGGTTCGATAATTCTAATTAACGAATTTTCCGTCGCGACGTAATTAAACGATTACGCCTAGCGAAATCACTATTCACATCGCTAACGAATTAATTCTAAATTAATTCGTTCGCCCGAAATAAAATCTAATTTTAATTCCGCGTCGAAATCCAATTTCGCATAATATATCAAATATATTATTTTATTGATTAATTCCAAATTAATCGTTCTCTCTCTTTAATTAATATTTTATCCCAGATAAAATATCTCCGTAATTAATCCCAGATTAATTTTCTCTCTCTTCTAATTAATCCCAGATTAATTAAAGTGCGAGTCATACGTCATCGGTGAATCTTCGGGAAGCGACCCATGAGATCCCGGAATATGTTGGCAGTAAATACAATCGTCGGACTATCCAAACACATAAGTACCTAGTACTACGTTTGTACCGATTTACAAGACAAGGTTGGCTTCTAGCAAAGCGCCATGCCTACCCAATTCTCCAGAAATATCCTTATAGGAATATGTGATCTATATCAAGCGTAGTATACTGTAGTATTGTGTATGTCGATCCAGTATCGGATGACACGTGCTAGGCCTGGGGCTGGAATTGTGTCTGCCCCGTACGAAGCACATATCGGATGTCTGGCAACTAGTCTCTATAATCGGATATACATGACCTAGTCATAATATCCCGATAGCTCGAGCATTTAAGAGAACGAGTTCTGTATCTTATGTGACCATCATCTCCATATGACTGGAGTGATACTTCCGTCTTAACATCACACCCAACATACTACGATTCTCAATATAGCCAGCACTGGCGTACACAAAACTTGTTAAAGCCCTGGACGACCTCAACCAAAGTATATTGATTGTCGTAAGTATTAGCGGTGCAAGTCTCAGGTTAAGAACAAATACACCTACCCTGATTTCGGACTTCCATAGACACATAGTCATACCACCAATGGAATTTCGAGGGGGTCTATCCAGAGCGAAGCTGTTTCCCGTACCATCGGTAAAACACAACCTCCTATTACACTTGCATGAGTATCATATACCTAAATATATGAGAACTATGTCGTTGTGCCCTCACAACGCGCACAAGTGTAATACTAGTCTTTTACGTATTTATCGATGTCCAATCTTGATAATACTCTGACTAGGGATATTTAATGATTTATCCTTCGTGGACTGATACTGTCTCATATCATTCTCCGTCCAGGAACAGATCATAGGGATCTCTCATCATTTATATATCTAGGTGATCTAATCACAAATGATAAGAGTGCAATCTTCTTTGTCACATAGTTAATTTGTACAACAACACCATGATCTGTACAAATAGTGACGCTATGAGTCATAATTTTCAAACAATCTCCCACTTGGCCTATAGCCAGTCACTCGAGTGTTTAACACCCGAAATATGTACGGTTGGCTCAAACTGCGTAGAAAAGGTTTTTCGTCAGCGGATTTGTATGAATATCATCTTGATGCGATTAATTCGATCATCACATCGCCACGATGTATGATACGAACAAATCGGATGAATATCAAAATAAGTATCTGGATCGTCGATGAGACCATTAATTCTTTAGCATGTGTTGACGCCTAGCTCAGCTGCTAACAGAACTTTATCTAATCTAATTAGATTTGTTATTGACCTAGATGGCTTCTATTGCTGCCTGAGCTGCTGCAATTAACCCGCATTTGTTGTTTATTCGGTAACAGTATCTTGCTTGGAAGATTTCCAGCTCACTGTTCAGTTATTCAAACTGTATAGTACCGTTTGCGACTTTTAGTCGTCTTTATCGGTTATAGGAAACTTGCTACAGTGATCCCAGTCATTTCAAGTTCTCCTTCTCCATAGACTAAGACAGCATCTTTAGTTCTCTAAGATACTAATGGATGTTCTTAACATCAATCTAGTGACTATCACTCGGATTGGCCTGTTTGTGAATCCATATGCTCAAAGCGTTTGAGACACCAGGTCGCGTACATTTTTCAATGTACGGTTTCTCGGAGAGTATTTCGAAAGCAAAGCTTTCGCCGATAGTTATTTTATGGGAATATCATTTCCAAGAAATGACATATTATCATTATTTTATAGGACAGCCACTGTCAGTGTGCTCCCACTAACCCTATTATATACAAGAATCATTTTCGTTTTGAATTAAATCATAAATCATTATGATTACATCAAAACGATAATTCCAAGAACCTAATGCTTGCTTCAATCCAATCATGGATCGAATAACAAGCATTATCCAAATGGATTTATCATGGCAACAGGTAAAAGGTTGAATCGTAATCAACACAATGTTGATAACGATACCTTTCCGCTAAAAGCCTAGCTTTATAAGTTGGTATGTTGCCATCCATGTACGTCTTCCTTGAAGACTTATAGTACCAGTAGGCACAATGCCTTGTGGTACATCAACTAGTCTCTAAACATAGTTGATTTACATGGAATCCAATTCGGATATCATGACACTTTTCCATAATTGGGAGTCGATACCTAGTATCACTCCTTCATACGTAGTCAGTTGATATTCCTCAAAAGATAGACATCTTTATGAGGTTAGTTCAAAAACCCATACCTCAGGTTATTTTCTGACTCTTTCCGACCTACGCGGTTCTTGTGTATTCGAAGATCAATGGTATAGTTTCATCCTTGATGAACTATTTATGTTCCATTAAGATTCGGTGCCTAAGACAGTATTACTCCGATTTTTCATCAAGATATATTATCCTCAACTTACCACTGCATATCGGTATTCCTCTTAGGAAAACCACATGGTGAGCAACAATCTAATTGGTCTCTTGTGAGGTGTATAAGTACTATACTTTGGTATCCCTAGGATAACCTACATTTGGCACTTATCCATTTTGGGTTCTTGTTTGGTATCATCCAAACATATGCCTAGCATACCCAAATATTCAGGAATGTGAAACCCGGTTTCTTTTCCCGTTCATATCTAATATGAGATCTGTCAAATAGATATTATGGAACCTTATTCAAAATAAGTTCTTGCACAGTTTAAAGCTTATCCGTTGAAGGAAATGGTAGCTCAGAGCGACTCGTGATTAACCTTATTATGTCTAACAAAATTCGATTACTTTGTCCGGACACACCGTCAAATTGACGTGTTCCGGGAGGAGTCCTCTTTGAAAGAATACTATACTCTTTCAAGTATACGAGAAACTTATTGCTTAAGTATTTTCCATTACGGTCTTACCGTGACAGTTTAATACTTTAGCAGATCTGTTTGTCTATTTCGTGTCGAAACTGTGAAAGTTTCCGATTTGTGTTCTTCAAAAAAAACACACAACCATAACGCGATGCCACATCTGTAAAGGTCACGAAATATTTATGTCCACATCTAGCCTAGCTAGACATGGGCCCACTTGCTTCACTATGAACTATGGCTAATAGATCGGTGGCACTGGCACTTTTACCAAGTAAATAGTGTTTTAGGCATTTTGCCCAATAAACTAGATTCGTAGACTTCATTTGAATAGAATCAAATCAGTCCAAGTACCCACTCTTTGAAACTGTGGATATACGAGTCTTGTTTGATTGTGTCCCAGAAAACAATGCCACAATTAGTTTCTTCTGATCAAATCAGTTTGAGCTATTAGTTTGTCATGTTTTGAGATTTATTTATATTCTAAATATAAATTATGTTATTCACATCTAATGTGTTTATCTCAATATCATCTTTATATAATAAAACACTTTAGTGTTCTAGAATATAATGGTATATCCGCAACGGATTATACACTGATATAGAGATAATGTTTCTAGTCAAACTAGTTATATTATAACAGTTTCATAATTTACGTACATACCCAAAGGGTAGTTCCTAAACTTAGGTATCTACGGTTAAAACAGCGACTTTCGTCCCGTTTTCAATTCGCAGATAAATCTCAATTGATGTCATTATCCTGCTCATAGCAGATTCTGAACATCAATATATATTTATATCACACTAAGTATCTAAAATCCAATTTTAATACTAGTAGTGAACATAATTATGACAATCATTTTTGAAGTCAGAGCCTTGCTCGTCTTCAATTCCTTCTTGGGATATGTCCTTTTATCTTCCCAAAAGATTATAATGATTTTGCCTTTGCCCTTTTCACATTCCAGTAGCCTTTGGCCAAGCCTCTGGTTTCTCTAGAATATCGAAGTAAGATGCGTCTTACGCTACTTGCCTTATTGCAAACTTTGACTTTGTCTCCTTGAGAATAGTCATTAACTCTCCAAGAGTTTACTATTGCAATATTTACTTCTAAAATCTAATTTTAGATTTTTGAAGAATCCTTCAATTTCAATCTCATACTTTAAGAATCTAATCCTTAATTCTGATAAAGAAATTAAGGAGTCTATATGACAAGTATAATGGATTAAGCACTAAAGTTATCATCACATAAATCTTCCAAAGATTATGCTCTACTATTTGCTTAACTCCGGGCTTAGGCATAATACGTTATTTTATCAAATAAAGTAAATTATTATTTTCCAGGACCATCCTGAAATTTTATTCCCAATTTGAAAAATATAGTCGTTTAAATACATTTTCACCCAGGATTATGTTTTAAACACTAATCTTTCAATTATATTTTGATTCTAATAGTCCAACTATTTAATCAACGATTTGTGGTACTATATATATATATTGATTATTATAGTCCAACTATATAATCAAATATAATTTAAATCAATTAACCTCAATTACATTGATTACTATAATCTAATTATAAAATCAACTGTAAATTGAAATTAATTAATTCAAATATATTGATTACTATAATCCAATTATATAATCAACTATAATACAGTCCAACTGCATATTAAAACGAAAATTTAAATATTAGTCCAACTAACATTTAATCTAACGACGAAATAATTTGTGATTGAGCGCGTATGGCGAGTTACTAAACGAATATTTCAAATTTAATACTCGCCTCCCACTATTTTTTGGCGAGCCTCTAACCCTCTGTCGAGTACTCGGGAAACCGTGTTTCCTAGTGGACTAGGATCCCGTTAAATATCACACAATCTTGACTTTGGCCAACAAATTGTATGATAATTAACTAGGTAGATCTCTAAGATCAATTGGATCTAATCCAATTAATAGATCCGGTAGGGGGACGTCCAAGTCCGAAACATATATCTTATATATGCCAATACATCCAATGTATTACCTAACCTTTTTCCTCTGAATCAACTAAGCCTTGGCTTTGGCACAACAAACTTAGTGATCCCAGTCAAGCGCGACCCATTGACCATGGAAAGCTTCGTAATCAATGTCGATGGACAAGAAGTGGTCTTGACTTTGGCCAACAAACCATAACTTGGACAAGACACCAATATGGAATAAAGCCTTCGTAATTCAAACACATCTTCGACGGACAAAGGCCTTGACTTTGGCCAACAAACCAATGTCGTCTCGGATCTTGAGTGAGAATCACTCAATGGAAGGAAAGACGCTTAATATTATTTGAGGATTTTTCGCGTGCAAATTGGCAGCCAATTTATTATCTTTGTTAAGGTCTCATCATCATACACCCTTAAACATGCATTCTAAACACATAATAAAGCGCATATGAAAAATAATAATGATATGCGGATGGATACTTTACACAATGATCCTAGATCAAATCTCTCTTTCTCTCTCCCGCTAGCACATGTATTTACTTCTATCCGTTACACTACACTTCTAAAGAAACCTCATTTACATTGAGGGGAATAGGTGAGAAGAGAATACAAAGAGTATAGAGGTGATAAGCTGGACACGCAGGTCCAATTAATAAATCAAATTTATTACAACAATTTCTAAAATTGCCCCGCCCATCTAATAACCATCCGATATACATTATTCATGCATCGCAACCATGTATTCACACAAGCATGTTATCAATCAATCTAATCCAATTAATTAATCTGATAATTAGTGATCATCCAATGTTCAAACAACGATTTGATTTTGCTCGAGTCAAACTCATTTTTTGAATAAGTACTCAAAGTACAAATCTTGAATTAAATTAAACTATAAAATTAAATCCAATTCAATTTGTATTTAATACTAATTCACTATTTAATTCCAAATTAAATATTACACTTTATTAACGAACTTTTACGACTTAAATTCCAAATTCAATCGTTACGGGTCTCAAAGCTCGATTAACATCCAATGTTTATTTAATTAAAGTTCAATGGGCTTTTAATTAATTTCTTTAAGGCGTGGACTTTTGGTCAACTCGGGTCAAACCCAATAACCAAAATCCAATCCGGGATTTACCCCGTAAGCCCATAAATCAATTTAGGCCCATTAGGCCCAATTAAATAATTAAGGTCCATTAAGTCATAATTGGACTTTATGGATGCGGTTTTGGGCCCAATTGGATCCAACCAAATTGGTCTAAACCTAACTTGTACAACCAAGGCCAAAAGCCCAATTACAACCTATAAGGCCCAAATCCAATTTAAAGCCTAATTAATTAAATTCCAAATTCCCAATTTAATTAACCTAAGTGTAATACACAATTAATTACCCAATTAACATTTCTAAAACATCAATTAGCCTAATTAATTATGCACTTCTAAATCAAATAGTGTCCAACACAATTCAATCAAAATCAGACCCAATTTACATGCTTAAAGTCTCGGCAATTAGGGGTTTTTCCAATCCGATTCGGTTTCAATCCAATTGAATCCCCAATCATAATTTCCCAAATCAATTCAACTCATCCAATGAATCAAAAACAAAAAATCACAATGAATTTCATGTTACATTGAATTCGGCCAAGCCACTTTTAAAGGGAAAATTGTTCCAAATCAAAATTCAATCCAATAGAACTTCAAAACAACATTACCCTATTGTTTTAAGTCATCCAATGATCAAAAAAAAATTATGCCAAGACAAATTTAGGGTTCTAAATTCGGCCAAGCCTCCATTTTTGGGGAAAATTTGATCCAACCAAATTTCTTGAAATTGATCATGCACAACATCAATTCAACCTCATTCAAGCATACTTAATCAAACAATACAACCAATTCATGCTCAAATCGAGTTTACCCAATTTTAACCCTAAAATGTTCATGCTTGATCAAAGCTCAAGATACCATTGTTGGTTTCTAAATTAGGTCCTAAGAATTATCAAATCAATCACAAAAAACGCATGAATACACAAAGGAGAAGGGGCGGAAACATACTCACAATGATCAGATCTTGCGACGCGATGAAGAACACTTCATTTCCTCCATGGTGAAGCTCGGCAGTGAGCTTATTGGGCAGTATGCTGCTCGGTTTGGGCTGTGAAACTCCTCCAAGAATTCGGCCATTGATAACTCCATGGAAGCTCCAAGCTTCAAGCTTCAAGCTTCAAAAACGGATTCCAAGCTCACAAGAACACTGCCCTAACACCTTAGGGATGACATGGTGGTGTGTGCTAGCACTTTGTATTTTGCAACAAAATACTCTTTGCTTCTCTTTTTGGCTCGGCAGAACCAGAAAATGGAAGAAGAAGAAGATGGCTCCAAGCCAAGTGAGAGAAGAGAGGGAAACCGAAAAAGTGGTAAGAGAGAGAGAAAAGAAAATTGTTTTATATATTTGATTTTCCAAAAATCAAATACAAAAACCTTTTTCATTTTCCAAAAATCAAAAAGCAAAAAGCAAAAGAAATTAATGCTTTTCAATCAACTCACATCAATCACTCAGTCAATCAATCAAATTGTCACATCACTCAAAGTGACATGTGATTTGACGCTTGATGTGACTAGCGATATGACGCTTGATTTGACTTGTGTGCCACATTCGAATTCGAAATGCGAATGCACTCGCAAATAATCCCGGGCTCGGGTTCGTTAATTCCAAATTAACGAATTTTTCGTCGCGACGTAATTAAACGATTACGCCTAGCGAAATCACTATTCACGTCGCTAACGAATTAATTCTAAATAAATTCGTTCGCCCGAATTAAAATCTAATTTTAATTCCGCGTCGAAATCCAATTTCGCATAATATATCAAATATATTATTATTGATTAATTCCAAATTAATCGTTCTCTCTCTTTAATTAATATTTTATCCCAGATAAAATATCTCTGTAATTAATCCCAGATTAATTTTCTCTCTCTTCTAATTAATCCTAGATTAATTAAAGTGTGAGTCATACGTCATCGGTGAATCTTCGGGAAGCGACCCATTAGATCCCCGGATATATTGGCAGTAAATACGGTCGTCGGACTATCCGAACACATAAGTACCTAGTACTACGTTTGTACCGATTTACAAGACAAGGTTGGCTTCTAGCAAAGCGCCATGCCTACCAAATTCTCCAGAAATATCCTTATAGGAATATGTGATCTATATCAAGTGTAGTATACCGTAGTATTGTGTATGTCGATCCAGTATCGGATGACACGTGCTAGGTCTGGGGCTGGAATTGTGTCTGCCTTGTACGAAGCACATATCGGATGTCTGGCAACTAGTCTCTATAATTGGATATACATGACCTAGTCATAATATCCCGATAGCTCGAGCATTTAAGAGAACGAGTTCCGTATCTTATGTGACCATCATCTCCATATGACTGGAGTGATACTTCCGTCTTAACATCACACCCAACACACTACGATTCTCAATATACCCAGCATTGGCGTACACAGAACCTGTTAAAGCCCTGTACGACCTCAACCAAAGTATATTGATTGTCATAAGTATTAGCGGTGCAAGTCTCAGGTTAAGACCAAATACACCTACCTGATTTCGGACTTCCATAGACACATAGTCATACTACCAATGGAATTCCGAGGGGGTCTATCCAGAGCGAAGCGTTTCCCATACCATCGATAAAACACAACCTCATATTACATTTGCATGAGTATCCTATACCCAAATATATGAGAACTATGTCGTTGTGCCCTCACAACGCGCACAAGTGTAATACTAGTCTTTTACGTATTATCGATGTCCAATCTCGATAATACTCTGACTAGGGATATTTAATGATTTATCCTTCGTGGACTGATACTGTCTCATATCACTCTCCGTCCAGGAAAAAATCATAGGGACCTATCATCATTTATATATCTAGGTGATCTAATCACAAATGATAAGAGTGCAATCTCCTTTGTCACATAGTTAATTTGTACAACAACACCATGATCTGTACAAATAGTGACGTTATGGGTCATAATTGTCCAACAATTTTTCTTTGAACAACGGATTAGTGAGCTAAAAATCTTCCAAGCAAGAGACTGTTGCCGATTCGACAACAGAAGCGGAATATATCACTGCAGCTGAGGGAGTAAAAGAAGCAGTTTGGATCCGTAAATTCCTAATTGGATTAGGAGTAGTTCTGTTAGCAGCTGAGCTCGTACCTTTGTATTGTGACAATAACGGGGCTATAGCATAGGCTAAGGAACCGCGGTCTCATCAACGATCCATCTGATTCATGAGATCATACATCGTGGTGATGTGAAGATCAAAAAGATCACTTCAGATGACAACATTTCAGATCCGCTGACGAAAGCTATCTCTCAGCAAAATTTTGAGCGACATGTATATAGTTCAGGTGTTAGATACTTGAGTGATTGGCTATGAGCCAAGTGGGAGATTGTGGGACAATTATAACCAATAGCATCACTATTTGTAAAAGACATTGTGGTTTTTGTACAAATTAACTATGTGACAAAGGAAATTGCTATTTTATCATTTGTAATTGGATTACTTGAATATATATAAATGATAAAAGTCCTTATGATTAGTTCCAGATTAATAAGATATGAGACAGTATTAATCCATGAACGGTTTAATCATTAAATATCCCTAGTCATATATTATCGAGACTGGACATCGATAATGCGGAATAGACTAGTATTACATTTGTGCACGTTATGGAAAATTAATGGCATAGTTCTCATATATTTAAGTATTGGATACTTATGCAAGTGGATAGTGTTGGACAATTATGACCCATAGCGTCACTATTTGTACAGATCATGGTGTTGTTGTATAAATTAAATATGTGACAAAGGAGATTGCTCTCTTATCATTTGTGATTAGATCACCAAGATGTATAAATGATAAGAGGTCCTTATGATTTGTTCCTGGATTGAGAATGATATGAGACAGTATCAGTCCACGAAGGATAAATCATTAAATATCCCTAGTCAGAGTATTATCGAGATTGGACATCGATAATGCGTAAAAGACTAGTAGTACACTTGTGCGCGTTGTGAGGGCATAATGGCATAGTTCTCATATATTTGGGTATAGGATACTCATGCAAGTGTAATAGGAGGTTGTGTTTTACCGATGGTACGGGAAACAGCTTCGCTCTGGATAGACCCCCTCGGAATTCCATTGGTATTATGACTATGTGTCTATGGAAGTCCGAAATCAGGGTAGGTGTATTTGGTCTTAACTTGAGACTTGCACCGCTAATACTTGCGACAATCTATATACTTTGGTTTTGGTCATCCAGGGCTTTAACCGGTTTTTTGTACGTCTCTGCTCGGTATATTGAGAATCGTAGTGTGTTGGGTGTGATGTCAAGACGGAAGTATCACTTCAGTCATATGGAGATGATGGTCACGTAGGATACGGTACTAGTACTCTTATGTACTGCAGTCACCGGGATAAAATGACAAGGTCATGTTTATCCAATTATAGAGACTAGTTACCAAACATCCGACATGTGCTTTGTATGGGGCAGACACAATTTCAGCCCCAGGCCTAGCACGTGACATCCGATACTGGATCGACATACGCACTACTACGTATACTACACCTGATATAGATCGCTTATTCCTGTAAGCATATTTCTGGAGAATTGGGTAGGCATGGCGCTTTGCTAGAAGCCAACCTTGTCTTGTAAATCGGTAAAAGCGTAGTACTAGGTACTTACGTGTTCGGATAGTCCGACGACCGAATTTACTGCTAACATATCAGGGGATCTCATGGGTCGCTTCCTGAAGATTCACCGATGACGTATGACTCGCACTTTAATTAATCTGGGATTAATTATGATGAGAGAGAAAATTAATCTGGGATTAATTACGGAGATATTTTATCTGGGATAAAATATCATTTAAAGAGAGTTAACGATTAATTTGGAATTAATCGATAAAATAATATATTCGATATATTATACGAAATTGGATTTCGACGCGGAATTAAAATTAGATTTTAATTCGGGCAAACAAGTTAATTTAGAATTAATTCGTTAGTGACGTGAATAGTGATTTCGTTAGGCAAAATCATTTATTACGTCGCAACGAAAAATTCGTTAATTTGGAATTAGCGAACCCGAGCCCGGGATTGTTTGCGAGCACATTCGCATTTCGAATTCGAGTACGGCACGGAAGTGAAATCAAGCGTCAAATCGCTAGTCTCATCAAGCATCAAATCATTAGTCACTTTGAGTGATGTGACAACTTGTCACTTGATTGATTGAGTGATATGACTTGATGGGAGTTGTTGGAAGCTTTTAAAAGCTTGTACTTGTTGACTTTTGAAAGAAAATATAGTATATCTTTATTTGATTTTTTGAAAATCAAATAAGTGTATTTGATACACCTTTCTCAACAACCATGACAACACTTTATCAAACTCTCTCTTCTCTCTTTTCTTCTCACCATTCACGCCCAAGGGGCTGAAATTTCTTCCTCTTTTCACAGTGAACTGCCGAGAATGTGAAGAAGAAATAGGGTAATTTTTGTGGCAAAAATTGCCAAGTGATAGCACACCAAATGAGGACATACAAATGTGATAGGGAAACCAACTTGTGAGCTTGGAATCACCACCCAAAAGGCTTGGAGCTTGGCCGAAAATGGAGGACAAATTTTTTGGACTGTCGTGAGCTTCATGAACTCTTCAAATGGCATAAAAAAGTTTTTGTCTTCACCGCATCGTCTCAACCGATCATTGTGAGTATTCTGCGACTTCTTTGATTATATTCACATGAATGTTTTATGCTTGATATGATCTTGGGATGCTTAGAAAATTCCAACAATGGTATCTATGAGCAAGGTTGAGCATGAAAAATTAGGGCTGAAAATTGGGTAAATTGTATTTGAGCATGATTTAATGAAATTGGATGATTTAGTATGCTTAAATATTGTTGAATTGAAGATTGATGGATCAATTTCAAGAAATTGTGTTTGGAATATTTTTCCCCAATTTTGGAGGCTTGGCCGAATTGATGAATAGCCTTAATGTCTTGGATTTTTTGTTTTTTGATTCATTGGATGAGTTGGAAACAATTGGGAATGTGGATTTAATGTTTAATTGGATTGGATTTAAAATTTGACATAAAAAACCTCATATTGCCGAGACTAATGGAGCATGATTGGGTTTGATTGTTTTTGATCAAAAGTGTTGGACACTAATTGATGTAATTGAGCATGATTAGTTGTGTAAATTGATGTTTTGGAAATATTTATTTGGTTAATTAATTATGATATACACTTTAAGTAATTAAATTGTGAAATTGGATTTTTTTGTAATTTAATTATTTGGGCTTAAAATTGGATTTGGGCTTGAATGTTGTAAATGGGCTTATTGGGCTTGGTTGTACCAAGTGGGTATAGGCAAAATTGGTTGGATCCAATTGGGCCCAAAACCGCCTCCATAAAGCCCTAATGCGACTAATGGACCTTTAAAGTTTAATTGGGCCTAATGGGCCTAAATTGATTTCTGGGCTTATGGGGTAATTCTTTGATTGGCCTTTGGTTGCCGAAAACCCACGCCTAAAGAAATTAATTAAAAGTCCATTGGACTTTAATTAAATTAACGTTGGACGTTAATCGGGCTTTGAGACCCGTAACGATTAAATTTGGAATTAAATCGTTAAAGGTTCGTTAAATAAAGTGTAGTATTTAATTTGGAATTAAATAGTGAATTAGTATTAAATACAAATTGAATTGGATTTAATTATGTAGTTTAATTTAATTCAAGAATTCGTACTTTGAGTACTTATTCGCAAAACGAGTTTAACTCGCGCAAAATCAAATCGTTGTTTGAACATTGGATGGTCATTAATTATCAGATTAATTAATTTGATTAGATTGATTGATAGCATGCTTGTATGAATACATGGTTGCGATGCATGAATAATGTATATCAGATGGATATTAGATGGGTGGGGCAATTTTAGAAATTGTTGTAATAAATTTGATTTATTAATTGGACCTGCGTGTCCAGCCTTATTACGTCCTTATTCTTTGTATTCTCTTCTCACCTATTCCCCTCAATGTAAATGAGGTTTCTTTAGAAGTGTAGTGCAACGGGTAGAAGCAAATACTTGTGCTAGCGGGAGAGAGGAAAGGGAGAGATTTGAACTAGAATCAATGTGTATAGTATCCATCCGCATATCATTATTATTTTATTATACGCGCTTTACTATGTATTTAGAATGCATGTTTAAGGGTGTATGATGATGAGACCTTAACAAAGATAATAAATTGGTTGCCAATTTGCACGCGAAAAACCCTCGCAAAATATTAAGCGTTTTCCTTCCATTGAGTGATTCTTACTCAAGATCCAAGACTGGCATTGGTTTGTTGGCCAAAGTCAATGCCTTTGTCAGTTGAGGATGTGTTTGAATCACGAAGGCTTTGTTCCATATTGGTGTCTTGTCCAAGTTGTGGTTTGTTGGCCAAAGTCAAGACCACTTCTTGTCCATCGACATTGATTAAGAAGCTTTCCATGGTTAATGGGTCACGCTTAACTGGGATCACTAAATTTGTTGTGCCAAAGCCAAGGCTTAGTTGATTCAGAGGAAAAAGGTTAGGCAATATATTGGATATATTGGCATATATAAGATATATGTTTCGGACTTGGATGTCCCCCTACTGGATCTAGGAATTGGATAGGATCTAATTGATCTTAGAGATCTACCTAGTTAATTATCATACAATTTGTTGGCCAAAGTCAAGATTGTGTGATATTTAACGGGATCCTAGCCCACTAGGAAACACGGTTTCCAGAGTACTCGACAGAGGGTTAGATGCTCGCCGAAAAATAGTGGGAGGCAAGAATTGAATTTGCAATATTCGTTTAATTACTTGCCATACGCGCTCAATCAAATATCATTCGTCGTAAAATAATTAAATGTTAGTTGGACTAATATTTAAACGTTGTTTTAATTAACAGTTGTACTGTATTCAAACAAATAAATTATAGTTGATTAAATAGTTGGACTATAATAATCATTATAATAAATATACCTAAATCGTTGATTAAATAGTTGGACTATTAAAATTAAGATAAAATTGAAAGATTGACATTTAAAACATAATCCTAGGGAAAATGTATTTAAATGGTTTAATTTTTCAAATTGTGAATAAAATTTCAGGATGGTCCTGGAAACAAATAAGTTACTTTATTTGATAAAATAACATATTATGCCTAAGCCCGGAGTTAAGCAAATAGTAAAGCATAATCTTTGGAAGATTTATGTGATGATAACTTTAGTACTTAATCCATTAAGCTTGCTAATTAAACTCATTAATTTCTTTGTCAAAACAAAGGGTTAGATCCTTAAAGTATGATAATGAAATTGAAGGATCTTCATAAATCTATATTTAGATTTTAGAAGTAATAAATTGCAATAATTAACCATTGGAGAGTTAATGGCTAATCTCAATGAGACAAAGCCAAACTTTGCAATAAGGCAAGTAGCGCAAGGCGCACCTTATTTCGATGTTCTAGTTAACCGAGGCTAGGTCAAAGACTTCTGGAGTATTGATAAGGTCAAAGGCAAAATCATTATAATCTTCTGGGAAGATAAAGGACATATCCCAAAATGTCTACCTAAATTGTGGCAAACGGGATCGCGGAGCGTGACTGCCGTTTGGACAAGGCAGACATGAAGGAATTGAAGACGGGCTTGGCTCCAACTTCAAATATGTTTGTCAACATTATGTTCACTACTAGTATTGAAATTGGATTTTAAATACTTAGTGTGGTACATAAATATGTACTGGTGTTCAGAATCTGCCTTGAGCAGGATACTGACTTAAGTAGAGATTTATCTGCGAAACGGAAACGGGACAAAAGTCGTTGTTTTAATAGTAGATACCTAATTTAGGAACTACCCTTCGGGTGTGTACTTAAATTAGGAAACTGTTATAATGTAACTAGTTTGACTAGGAACATTATCTCTATATCAGTGTTTAATCCGTTGCGGATTTACCTTTATATCCTAGAACACTAAAGTGTTTTATTATATAATGATTATATTGAGATAAACACATTTGATGTGAAATAACAGCATTTATATTTTGAATATAAAATAAATCTCAAACATATTACATGACACTAAAACTGATTTGATCAGAATAGACTAATTGTGGCATTGATGTTTGGGACACAATTAAACAAGACTCGAATATCCACACTTTCGAAGAGTGGGTACTAGGACTAATTTGATCATATTCAAATAAAGTCTACGAATCTAGTTTATTGGGCAAAGTGCCTAAAACACCTTTACTTGGTAAAAGTGTAAATGCCACCAATCTGTTAGCTTTAGTTTATAGTGAAGCAAGTGGGCCCATGTCTAGCTAGCCTAGAGGTGGATATGAATATTTCGTGACCTTTACGGATGTGGCATCCCGTTATGGTTATGTGTCTCTTTCGAAGCACAAATCGGAAACTTTTAAAGTTTTCGACACGAAGTAGACAAACAGATCGGCTAAAATGTTAAACCATCGCGGTTAGACCGTAATGGAAAATACTTAAGCAATAATTTTCTAAAACACTTGAAAGAGTATAATATTCTTTCAATGAGGACTCCTCCCGGAACACGTCATTTTGACGGAGTGTCCGAACTGAGTAACCGAATTTTGTTGGACATGATAAGGTTAATCATAAGTCGCTCTGAGCTACCATTTCCTTCAACGGATAAGCTTTAACAGTGCAAGAACTTATTTAGAATAAGGTTCCATAAAAATCTGTTTGACAGAATTCATATTAGATATGAACGGGAAAGAAATCAGGTTCTCAATCTTGATAATTTGGGAATGCTAGGCATATGTCTGGATGATACCAAACTAGAACCCAAATTGGATAAGTGCCAATTATAGGTTATCCTAGGGAAACCAAAGTATAGTACTTATACAACTCATAAGAGAACAATGTAAATTGTTGCTCACCATGCGGTTTTCCTAAGAGGAATACCGATATGCAGTGGTAAGTGGGAGGAAAGTAAAACTCAATGAAAATCGGAGTAATACTATTTCAGGCACCGAATCTCAATGGAACACAAATAGTTCATAAAGGATGAAACTATACCAGTAATCTTCGAATACACAAGAACCACGTAAGTCAGAGAAAGTCAGAAAACAACCTGGGGTATGGGTTTCTGATCTCACCTCATAAAGATGTCAATCTTTTAAGGAATACCAACCGACTATGTATGAGGTAGTGATACAAGGTATCGACTCTCTATATCCGAAATGGATTCCATGTATATCAACAAGTTTGGACACTAGTTGATGTACAGCAAGGCATTGTGCCTATTGGTACAGTATAAGTCTTCAAGGAAAATATACATGGAAGGCAACATACCAACGTACTAAGCTAGGCTTGTAGCGGAAAGGTATCGTTATCAACATTGTATCGATTACGACAAAACCTTTTAACTGTTGCCACGATGAATCCATTTGGATAATGCTTGCTAATGCTGCATGTTTCATTTATGAAATATGACAGCTGAATGGGAAAATCGCTTTCCTGAAAAGGAAACCTTTTGAAGGATGTTTACAACATCCTGTCGGTTTTGTCGTACCAATAACCAGCAAACAAGGTTTGCGGGTTATTCGATCCATGTTGGATTGAAGCAAGCATTTGGTTCTTGGAATTGTCGTTTTGATGTAATCATAATGGTTTATGATTTAATTCAAAACGAAATGATTCTTGTGTATATAAGGAGGTTAGTGGGAGCGCACTGACAGTGGCTGTCCTATAAAATAATGATAATATATGTAATTTCTTGGAAATGATATTCCCATAATACAATCAGTGAAAGCTTGGCTTTCATGAAAAACTCTCCGAGAAATCGTACATTGAAAAATGTACGCGCCTTGGTGTCTCATACGCTATGAGCATATGCAGTCACAAACAGGCCAATCCAAGTGATAGTCACTGGATTGATATTAAGAACATACTTTAGTTTCTTAGAGAACTAAGGATGCTGTCTTAAACTATGGAGAAGAAGAACTTGAAGTGACTGGGATCACTACTGTAAGTTTACAAACCGATAAAATGACTATAAGTCGCACAACGGTACTATAAAGTTTGAATAACGGAACAGTGAGCTGGAAATCTTCCAAGCAAGTTATTGTTACCAAATAAACAACAAATGCGGGTTATTGCTGCAGCTGAGGCAGCAATAGAAGCCATTTGGGTCGATAAACAAATCTAATTAGATTAGATATAGTTCTATTAGCAGCTGAGCTAGGCTACAGCGTAGGCTAAAGAATTAATGGTCTCATCAACGATCCAGATATATACTTCGATATTCATCTGATTCGTTTGGATCATACATCATGGTTGGTGTGATGATCGAATAAATCGCATCAGATGATAATCATGAAAATCCGCTGACGAAAGCATTTCTCAGCAATTTGAGCGAACCGTACATAGTTCGGGTGTTAGACACTTGAGTGACTGGCTATAGGCCAAGTGGGAGATTGTTGGACAATTATGACCCATAGCGTCACTATTTGTACAGATCATGGTGTTGTTGTACAAATTAACTATGTGACAAAGGAGATTGCTCTCTTATCATTTATGATTAGATCACCAAGATGTATAAATGATAGGAGGTCCTTCTGATTTGTTCCTGGATTGAGAATGATATGAGACAGTATCAGTCCACGAAGGATAAATCATTAAATATCTCTAGTCAGAGTATTATCGAGATTGGACATCGATAATGCGTAAAAGACTAGTATTACACGTGTGCGTGTTGTGAGGGCATAACGGCATAGTTCTCATATATTTGGGTATAGGATACTCATGCAAGTGTAATAGGAGGTTGTGTTTTACCGATGGTACGGGAAACAGTTTTGCTCTGGATAGACCCCATCGGAATTCCATTGGTAGTATGACTATGTGTCTATGGAAGTCCGAAATCAGGGTAGGTGTATTTGGTTTTAACCTGAGACTTGCACCGCTAATACTTGCGACAATCAATATACTTTGGTTTTGGTCATCCAGGGTTTTAACCGGTTCTGTGTATGCCTCTGCTCGGTATATTGAGAATCGCAGTGTGTTGGGTGTGATGTCAAGACGGAAGTATCACTTCAGTCATATGTAGATAATGGTCACGTAAGATACGGTACTAGTACTCTTATGTACTGCAGTCATCGGGATAAAATGACAAGGTCATGTTTATCCAATTATAGAGACTAGTTACCAGACATCCGACATGTGCTTCGTACAGGGCAGACACAATTCCAGCCTCAGGCCTAGCACGTGACATCGATACTGGATCGACATACGCAATACTACGTATACTACGCCTGATATAGATTGCTTATTCATGTAAGCATATTTCTGGAGGATTGCATAGACATGGCGCTTTGCTAGAAGCCAACCTTGTCTTGTAAATCGGTTAAAAGCGTAGTACTAGGTACTTACGTGTTCGGATAGTCCGACGACCGAATTTATTGCCCACATATCCGGGGATCTCATGGATCGCTTCCCGAAGATTCACTGATGACGTATGACTCGCACTTTAATTAATCTGGGATTAATTATGATGAGAGAGAAAATTAATCTTGGATTAATTGCGGAGATATTTTATCTGGGATAAAATATTATTTAAAGAGAGTTAACGATTAATTTGGAATTAATCGATAAAATAATATATTCGATATATTATACGAAATTGGATTTCGACACGGAATTAAACTTAGATTTTAATTCGGGGAAACGAGTTAATTTAGAATTAATTCGTTAGCGACGTGAATAGTGATTTCGCTAGGCAAAATCATTTAATTACGTCGCAACGAAAAATTCGTTAATTTGGAATTAGTGAACCCGAGCCCGGGATTGTTTGCGAGCGCATTCGCATTTCGAATTCGAGTGCGGCACGGAAGTCAAATCAAGAATCAAATCGCTAGTCGCATCAAGTGTCAAATCATTAGTCACTTTGAGTGATGTGACAACTTGTCACTTGATTGATTGAGTGATATGACTTGATGGGAGTTGTTGGAAGCTTTTAAAAGCTTGTACTTGTTTGACTTTTTAAAAGAAAATATAGTATATCTTTATTTGATTTTTTGAAAATCAAATAAGTGTATTTGATACACCTTTTCTCCAACAACCATGACAACACTTTATCAAACTCTCTTTTCTCTCTTTTCTTCTTCTCACCATTCAAGCCCAAGGGGCTGAAATTTCTTCCTCTTTTCATAGTGAACTGCCGAGAATGTGAAGAAGATAGGGGCAATTTTTGTGGCAAAAATTGCCAAGTGCTAGCACACCCCCAAATAAGGACATACAAAGGTGATAGGGAAACCAACTTGTTAGCTTGGAATCACCACCCAAAAGGCTTGGAGCTCCGAAAATGGAGGACAAATTTTGTGGACTGCCGTGAGCTTCATGAACTCTTTAAAGGGTATAAAAAAGTTTTTGTCTTCACCGCATCGTCTCAACCGATCATTTTGAGTATTTCGCGACTTCTTTGATTGTATTCACATGAATGTTTTATGCTTGATATGATCTTGGGATGCTTAGAAAATTCCAACAGATAGGAGGTTCTGTTAGCCGTTGGACCGGGAACAGCTTCGCTCTGGATAGACCCTTCGGAATCCTATTGGTAGTATGACTATGTGTCTATGGGAATCTGAATCAAGATAGGTGTATGTGGTCTTAACCTGAGACTTGCATCGCTAATACTTGCGAAAATCAGTACGCTTTGGTTTTGGTCGTCCGGGGCTTTAACAGGTTTTGTGTACGCCTCTTCTGGGTTTACTGAGAATCGTAGTGTATTGGGTGTGATGTCAAGATGGAAATATCACTTCAGTCATTTGGAGATGATGATCACGCAGGGATACAGAACTAGTACTCTCAAATGTTGCTGCTATCGGGATAGTATGACTAGGTCATGATTATCCGATTACAGAGACTAGTTGCTAGTGATCTGATATATGCTTCGTACGGGGCAGACACAATTCCAGCCCAGGCCTAGCATGTGACATCCGATACTGGATTGTAATACGCAATACATAGTATACTATGTCTGATATAGATTATATATTCCTCGTTGAATATTTCTGGAGAATTGGGTTGGCACGGTGCTTTGCTAGAAGCCAACCATGTCTTGTAAATCGGTGAGAATGTGGTACGCAGTACGCACTTGTCGGATTTCCGATAATCGTATTTACTGCCAACATATCCATGGATCTCTTGGGTCGCTTTCCAAAGATTCATCGATGACATTTGACTCGAACAGAATAAACTGGGATTAATTATGAGAGAGAAAATTAATCTGGGATTAATTACGGTAGGAATTTATCTGGGATAAAATTCAAATAGAAGAGAGAACGCGATTAATTTAGAATTAATCGATTAAATAATATATTGGATATATTAATTCAAATCGGATTTCAATGCGGAATTAAAATTGGATTTTAATTCGGGCGAACGAATTAATTTGGAATTAATTTGTAAGCGACTTTCGTAATAATTTTTCTAAGAATTATTATTTAATTAAATTGGATTTAATTACGTCGCAATGGAAAAATTCGTTTAATCGGATTAACGAACCGAGCCCGAAGTGTGTTCTCTAACCCAACTTGAATTTTGAATTTAAGTGGTGGGACCCACTACATCACATCAATTGTCACCAAGTTGATTGAAGTAGATGGGAGCATTTAAAGAAACTTGCTCAACACACTTTGCTTTTTCGTTTTTTAAAGATATACACCTTTTGGAAAGTCAACATTAGTATTAGTTCTTAGAAAACAAAATATCAAAACTTCATCTTCTCTCTTTCCTCCAAAAATATAGTGGGCCTACTCCTCTCTTTGAAGTTTTTTTTGTAAAAAATTCAAGCTTGCTAGCACATTTGGAGTTGATTAAGGTGATAGGGAAACTCACATTTGGGTTGGATACACTCAACATAAAGCTTGGAGCTTCCAACAAAGAAAGATTTTTGAAATCTCACATCCGTTCCTTGTAAGTTTTTTCCGCAAACTCACTTGATCATTCACACACAATATTATGACTTAGAGACCTTGGGCATGTCTAGGACACTAACAGCACCAACCCTAACAATTTCTCCCACTTGCTCTAGTGCCAATCAATGGTATCATATATACATCTCAATGTGTATCACATACTCATGGCTCTGAAGAGCTCACCTAGCACTCAAAAGGTAGGCAACGGGAAGTAGGTCTGCTATAACATATTGAGTTTGTCCAACAAACCCAATCGTTACCCTTAGCCAGCATCATTCATATATTGTATAACCTAAGTTATACATCAATATAACTTAGATACGACATCAATATTATGCTACAGCTACTGCGTTGTCTATATATTTAGGGATCAAATCCAAATACTATGCAGACAGCCGTAAGCACAACCCTAATATCAAAATTCTAATCTATAAGGTCATTATGCAACTTCATAAGTCAATACTTCATAAGTTACAACGAATTCCACTAATACAGTAGAATCAACTGTGACACTCCCACTACATCTTTTCTGACTTTATGACGTAGACTGTCTAACATCATAATTCAAAACTAATCTGACCCTAATGGTTGTAGATTATATTCTCAATGAATAAGGAACTCGTTATAATATCTCAAAGATAATAAATAACTTGTTTCAAGACACATCATATGGTCTATAGCGTATCAAAATAACTCGTAACAATTATGATTAAAAATTATTTTTAATCGTACATATATAGTATACATTATATCATCATCCTATGATGCATAAGATTGACTAGACATTCTAATCAATTTCTCTTTCGACAAAGGAATCATCATTTATGAAGATTAATACTATATACAAGAGACACACTAACTGTCAAATAGTTATACTAAATGTCACACAGATAGTCTTGATGTGTCCTTTATTAGATCATATCTAATGCACAACTAATGGGAGTATCTCACAAGTCTCTTGTTTTATATCGTATATGAAACTTTATATCAATATAACAGAGACTACTCTCACTGCTTTCACGGAAAAAAGAATATTTAGGTAAATCTTTTACCTCACAAACATCTCATTATTACATTAATAATGATGCGTAAGGATATATAACAGTAGAAAGAAATTTGTACGCTCCCACTGACCCTACTATCAAATATGTATTTTCTATGTTTTGATAAAATCAGACAATCTGACTGTTATCAAAATTAGAAAACACAGATTTCCGGAAAGGTCATCTAAATCTACAATAGGCTCTATAAGCTGGTCTATCAAACTATGATCTTAGTATAATACAAACTCCAGTGCCATTCTAGAATAACTCTTCAAACAAAGAAAACACAATGGATCTCTTCTACGAAGAAACCATTCAGGAACGCCACTTTGCATTCTTTAGCCAAAATACATGTTTTATACATCAACATTAACCAACAGATCTTTAATTGTTCAATTGGTGTGACTAGAGATAAGTTTCCTCAAAATCTACAATAGATTGTTGAGTGTAACCTTTCTCACTATCATACTATAAAGGTCAAACCTTTAATAAGCTCATTTTGCTTTTGCTGTGCAAACAATTTGCATATTTTATGAACAAATCATAACAAAATTTTAATCAAGTTCAAAACTTGATCGCAGTAAGCTATAAACAATCTTAAATCTATGGTTTAATGCTAACTTCTGAAATCGATATCAAATATCGCTCCCACTATAAGTTATAAGATAATCTTCTTCGATAAGAAAACAACAGAACCATTAAGTATCAAATATTTCACAAATGATTCTAACATCCTATTAGACTTATATGGAAACTGTCTAAGGTACTTTTTATTTTATTAATTACGTAGTTCCATTTATATTTTATCACTCTCACATTTGACTTCAATAAGTCAAGTCTTTTCTACAATAGTCAACATCTAATGTTACATACCAAGTAATAAAATAATTTTAATACTCAGGATCATAGAAAAGATATTTTATCAAATAGAATACAATATTCTATTAAATAGAATAAATGATAAACTTTTACTTGTACCTCCAAGGCGCAAGTACTTTTCAATTATATAACCATTATACAAAAGAAAGATTCAAATCTCAAACTTTTCAATATTCGAATTTTCTACCTATACATATCATATATGTAACTGTAGAAATAAATGGAACATTAATTAAAATAATGAATTATTGTTACTGGGGCATATCCTCAAGAGTAATGAAACTAATTCGGTAACACTCAATATCAAACGAACCAAATCATATAAGATTCGATTTCTCCCACTGACCAATTCCATCACAATGGAATCGTAGAAGAATAATATTGAGTAAGAATCATATTCATTAAATAACCTTAGAACTTATTGCCATATATTCATTTGTTTGATCATATCAAACATCTTTGAACTATTCAAAGAATCATGATGAATTTTAAAGATACAGTTTTCAAAATTTCAAATTGAATATATTTGAACCAGTCAAAATATTCTATTCGTGTTTCATCAGAAACATATTGAAAGTTCTCGAACCATTCAAGACGTTCAATATGTGTTCTTTTAGAAACATGTAACTAAGTCATGACTACTCATTAACTAAGTTACGAAGTAAAGAAAACTATTCAAGGTAATTTATAATTCATTAAACTACATACATCCAATGTATTAGTTTAATAAATCTGTGGTCCAATGACGATCATTGGTTAAATGAGATTTAATCACATTTCTGAATACAATATTCATTAAATGGATAAGGATATGTGGTGTGATCTCGTATCAGACCATCATTTACCATACAAGATAAGCATATAATGCTTAAGTGATAAAATCTCATAAAGCACAGTTCTAAATTATTTAGTTAATCGAATATTTTCTTAATGCTTATCTCTTCGTTAATGACACTACTAGTCGTATTAAAATATGTAACAACTGTTTATAAAGAACAAGTAACTATCAAATAGTCACAAGTTCTGATATCAAATATCAAAACAATTATTAAACATTATTTTAAATAACTAGACGGGAGATCTGGTATCCAATACCTATAGTTGTCGTATTGTGAGAATCGATATTCTCTACACAACTATACATATCTCATTTCTTTAGCTTTATCATTTATCTTCAACTATTCACACCAATTGAAAATAATTGATTAGCAAACCGTGTCAGACACATTACCTCTAAAGGTCACTAAAGCCAAGAAATGTCATTATCAGGTAAGCAAATACCTATTGGGGTTTTCTTAATGCCAATGAAGAATCTCGAGACATGAACTAATTCATTTCAATTCTTACTGCACAAGAAATAATTCTCTCTAGAGAATTATATCCTAAAACGGATATCTATTTAGATTACCTAATGTGACTTAGTGACTAACTCACTAACCATCTTGATTTTTCAAGAAAATCGGAACAACAGTTCCCGATAGTTTTGACTAATATAACAATATCCAAGCCTACTTTTAATCTAGAACCTATTCTAGAAATCTGCAACCATAAGGAAAGTCAGAAAACATATATAAATAATATGCATGCAGTGAATTAGAAGTTTATTACTATTAACATAATAGAATAAGGGAAACATTAGCGGCCTTTTTCATAATATTACACATTGCCTTAGTCATGGATTCTTAACCCAGCAGTGTCTCCCACTACTTTACATAATACCGTAATCCCCAATGGAAAACGAAAATCCAATAATTAAATTGAATTTCATACTGAGAAGTGGACCCCATGAATATATTTCGACTCACAGCTTTGGCACGTTCTCGTCTACGTATATTCACAGGTTGACAACTCATTTTCAATCACACTCACTGTGACTCCTGATTTTGGTCCTGACCATTTCTCGTTATGAAAACTTTGCCACGTTCACAAGAAGGTGTATCAGGCTTCACTTGTCAGTGACAAACTCAAGCTACTCATGTAGTCCTGAAATCTTTGGCACGTTCAGGATTTCCACTTTCATTTGAATTTGTCTCTTATCATATAAGTTCTACCGGCATAAATGAACTGCCATCATCAATAACTGCACAGATTTGGCACGATACAGCTACAGCATCAGGAAATCATTTGCATCTGTACTGACAAGGCGGACCAAGAAATAAGTATTTCTAATACTAGTTACTTTAAAGCCTTATTTAAGCGGGGATATTCCTAAAGAGGTTCTTTACTCTACATCAAATGCAGATTTTTATTTAGATCAATTTCTCAATAGTTTAATTCTACCTGGGAAAACATAACTTAACTTAACCATTAAATCTGCGTTATATTTTCCGTTAATGTAGAACCAAAAAGTTAAGAAACATCTAAATTACATGCATGTGGAAATATCAAAATTGGATTATATATCATATATCAAGCATGAAAAATGTAATGGATGAAGGATCAGACCTGCTCTGATACCATTTTTGTTGAGGTTTTAGCGCGGGCGCAGCTGAAGCTCGCGGTTCGGGAAAAATCGTAACTTTTAAAACTTTTAAAATTACCAAATAAATTATTCAATATCCAATATGAATAATTCATTTATATTTCACTTAAACATATTTATTCGATATCAAATAATGACATAAATAGGTTAGAAACGTCGCGAAACTTTTACGAAAACTTTTTTTTTCCGCCAAATGGCATAAAACATGTTTTTGTCCAAACCGACAACCAATACACATGAGGGCTGCCCAGGTCAGCCCCAATAGTACTTGGACAGTTCATGGGCTTGCCCGAACAGTGGCCAATTCACTGTTTGGACAGCGGACACCCGGTAAGCCTGAAACTCACCCGGTAATGTCGTTTTCACCGTTTTTGCATATTTCAACTCCAAAATAATTTTCAGCAATTGTTCCAATACCCAAAATACATCCAATACATTTATATAACATACTTTTCATCACCAAAATCACAGAATTTCTAAATCTGATTTGGTAACTAAAAATATCACTTTTCATGCTTTAAATCCAATTTTCTCAACATTAATCATATTAATACTTACACCAACCAAAGTCACCACAAATGAAAAACTCAAGAACAATTCTATGAGTTAAAAGAGTGGTCATAACACTCTAGAATGGAAAAAAGGCATCAAATGACAAAATTCAACTAATATTACACTAATATTATTCAATCAAACTTCACACATGCATCTAGCCTCCAAATCCATACTCCAAATCAAAAAGCCCCAAAATCTAAAAAATTAAGAAACCCTAGAACTTGTTTAGATGCTCAAGAACAAGAAACAAACTATCTAGGTTTAAGAATTATGAAGATTACCTCCAAATCTCCTAATTTCCTTAAACTTGTTTTTTGAATTTCTTCACTTTCTTCCTTGATTCTTCAAACAAATTGTTGAGAGCTTTTGTCTACGGAGGTTCGGCCATGGAGTCTCCTATGAAAGAGAAAACAAAATTTTCACTTTAAATAATAAGGCCAAACCGACTTTAGGGTTTAAAGAAGGGTATTTTGGTCATTTGGCCAATTAATCTAATTAATTAATAATAATAACCTTTAAGATAACAAATCCAATTTGTAAACTTTAAGCTTAATAAAATCATGCCATATGTAACCAATAATAATCAAACATATTGCATAACAATTATGTAATATTGGAATAATTTAATTATCTAGATATTTAACATTTAAACATCTAAATAATTAATTAATGCGATTATTATTATATAAGTATTTTATTTACATTAATAGCAAATACATATATTAATGGCATGTGTCAAAGTCTCATTTGACAATTAATTAATATGTATCCAATCAAATCTTGTATCAAATAAAAATACACATTAATTAATAACTGACTGAAATGCCCATAATGCATATATTTCAGTTTAACCGATTAAACGATTTGAATTAACTCATTTAATCTGGTGAAGTATTATGATGTAACATCCCCGATTTGGTAGATGCTACCGACAGGGAATAGGCCGTACTATTCCCCTGAGCCTCTGGCTTTCTAACTAAAAACTGCACTATTATTCTTTTCTTAATCAGAATCTTATCCATGGAACCAACGCCCAAACTTGACAACATGACATGCAATCTCAACATTAATCATGGTATACTCAATAACACTTACATTTACAATGACCTTCACATATCTAAAGACTAATACATGACTATTACTTGATTATGACTGGACTCTCACTCTTTCTGACTTGAACTGGAGGACTCCATACCCTAGTGACTGCATCAGTATTCGTCCTCCTGAGCTCGTCCTCCGAGAATACTTGCAAAACAAGGAAACTGGAGTGGTGGGGGGTTTAGATCGTTGTGCGATCTAAGTGAGTGGACGATTTAAAATAAAAACTGAAATACTATAATGAAAAATATTTGGTTCTACAACCAAAATTCAAAGATAACTTTGCATGAAAACGCTTTTCTTGTCTGAGAATTCTGAACTCTTTTCTGAAAGTCTCATATGAACTCTTTCTGTAAAACTTATCTTTTCTGAAAATTTCTTATAAAACTGTTGTTTTCTGAAAACTTTCTCTGAAAAATGTATTTGAAAACTATTGTTGTAAACTGTATATGTCTCTGAAAACCTGACGTATGGGGGCGTTATGTATCGCCATCCCCTCATACGCCTAACTAGAGCCAGAAGTACAAATCCATGACTTTAGGGAGTTACGTATCACTGTCTCCTAAAGCATGCCACTATTGTCCCTAAAACTAGTGGTCTTGGGGCGTTACGTATGGCCGTCCCCCAAGCCACTGAACTAGAACTGGGGGTGAGGATTTATGCTACCCTCCAAGCTCTGAAACTAGGATATATGGGCATATGTCATCCCTAGTCCTGGACTAGGATCTGGGGGCTTTACGTATCGTCGTTCCCCCAGTCCTCTACATGTGCACATGTCGTCCGTCAATTCCATGGCTGTAACAAGTTATATACTGAGGTGGGTTTTTCCCTCATGCCTCGAAAATCATAAAATCATGCTTTGAAAACGTTTATATCTCAAACATAACTTAAAACAAAAGCTTTCATGTGATAACTGAAAAAAAATCATCTAACGCCCTAAAGCGTAAAAATAAGTTTGTTACAAAAACAAACAAATGAAAGTCAATTAAAAATGAGAGTGTCCACTCACAAATTAGAATCTGTTGGTGCTATATTGCTTTGTCGAAGGAAATTGTCGTTCTTGCAATGGTCTATAAGCGGTAATTTAGTTATATTATAAACCATGAGACAAGTTCGGAACTGGGCTAACCTTGCTCGTTGCGACATGCAACATCCAGAAACATACTGCCATTTTTCCCTTGTGCGTCGTGACGCATAGCCCTTTAGCGTCACGACGCGAATCGATTTTCCAGGATTCTGTTTTTGCTTCTCCATGTTCATCATCTACCTAAAATTACTAGTAACACTTCCATACTAAAAACCAATGCACAATACATCATATTACACTCAATTTCACAAACACTAAACCATCATCTCATCAACAATCAAATTTTAATCTATTTCATTTACTTCGCATAGTTATACCCAAAACTTAACAAGTTAGGGTTTTTCAAACTTTCCATTGTCTTAATACAAAAATCACACAATCATCAACACACCCAAGCTCACAACATATTACAAGTATCAAATCATCAAAACTTAATATTTCACAATTTGGGTCATGGATTTCTTACCTCTTTCTTTTGATTTCCAACACTTCTCAAGCCTCTAATGGTTTCCAAGCTCTTTCATTTTTTGTTTCTTTCTTCTTTTTCTTTCCTTTTCTCTCTTTCTTCTTCTTCTCTTCTTCTTCTTTTCTTCTCTTCTTCTTCTTCTTCTATTTCTCATTCACGTCTTCTACTCCTTTTTT
Organism: Zanthoxylum bungeanum; assembly: GCA_019454045.1. Classification (NCBI taxonomy): domain Eukaryota; kingdom Viridiplantae; phylum Streptophyta; class Magnoliopsida; order Sapindales; family Rutaceae; genus Zanthoxylum; species Zanthoxylum bungeanum. The sequence continues at coordinate 67,198 of SKCR01042764.1, forward strand.
TTGTTCTCCCTTTTATGAATTAGTGAATAGTGCTTCCTTTTATACTTAGCCATTAAAAAATTAAGAAAAGTGTAGAATTTTGAAGAAGCTTGTAGAATTTACTAGAATGCCCTCGGGTATTATTCATCTGAATTATTGATCCATAGTTTTAGCCCATTTTTGTTTCGAATTTGGAAAAATATTCAATGCGAAAGTTGTAGAGCTCGATCTCAGCTTTCTGAAGATATAAAATTCATAAAACTCAGAGTTCATATGAGAAAGTTATGGCCAAAATACCATGGGCTATTCGGAGTGGAACATCATAGAATTTCGCATCGAAGTTTCGAAAAATTTACCTTTTATCCCTAAAGTCATTCCATGAATGTATATATGCTCGAACATAATTTATATTACGTAACACACATTTCGTGATGTAACAGTACTACAATGCAATAGTAGTAGAGACTACCGGTCGTTACAAATTGTCCCCCCCTTAAATAGAATTTGTCCTCGAATCCTCTTTAAACTTGGGATCTTATCATAGATCTCTGGATTTGTAGGTTCCTTATAAACCACGAACTTTATCTGACTATATACCCATTACCTTAGTCTCATCCATTGTATTATACCACTTCCCGATGATTTTCCGTGCGCTATCGTTCTGAATCTAGAATGCTATGACTTGGAAGTCGTAACTAGAGTTGTACATTAATTTGTTTGTTTGAACTCTTACTTTGTTGTAACTATTCTGTTTCATCGGGAATTCTATATGACTTAACAACGAAGGCCTTTGTCCGACTGATCATTTACTCCTTGACTAGTAAGCATATGAGATTCTCCATCATTCTTAATATCTATCTTATGCCTTGTACCTTTTGTCATACTTGGGTAAACTGCTTCATAATTAATAGTTTTAGTAAGTATCCTTCAAGTTCTTTACTAAAAGGTACTTCTTCATTCTCATTTCATAAGATCTATACTGAGTATCCTCGACTTCCTCATTTCTGGACCTCTAGCTGTGCCCAACATTCCTTGTCTTCAAGGAAATCTTTTTCTCTAGATCTTTAGTTATGTTTAACAATTATTCAACTCAATCAGGTTTTTCTTAGTTAGTACATTTGGCTCTTACTAGAAATAATGGTGTCTTACGGTTAGGCTTCCCATGTTCCCTTTCTGGAATCAAAAAGTTACAGGAGTGATCCTTATCATTATTAACAATGCTCGTACTCGATACTCATTTAGCTGCACTTGTTTAACTTAATCTTAATATTCTTTCTCATATCTTAGCTATTTAACTCTCTATATTCTCCTTGCCAAGCTTTAACTGCTTATGATACCGCCTAGGGCTTCTTAGGTTACTGATATTGTCTATTGATGATGCTTGTACTTAAAATGTTGCTTCTGGGTAGTTTCCTAGTGGTCATCCTCATTTGGCTACAGATTCAGGCTTAATTGCATGCACCTTGGTGCCTAAACCGCATTCTCTACTATTAACATCGACGTTGGCGATTTGGTCCTAGTTAAAGCTCATACTCTTTTGTACTTTGCTTTCCTTATTACTATAAATCTGGTTACGGTGTTCCACACTAACTTATTTTTCATAGCCTAGTGTTGTCAAGGGTCGTTACTCAAATACATGCCATTTTACCGTACCTTGAGGATTCACATGCTATACTAGTTGCAATATTGCAGTAATTTATCTCCTCGATTCCATACTATGCTACAAATCTACTAAACCACCCATACCCATGGATTAGGCTGATACTAAGAAACCTTTGTGGTTACATGCTTCTATTTTTGCTTACTTAGTATTTTCTTCTATCATTTCGACAGATTCATTTCCAACTATTTACTTGTTTGACCTTTTTATGTTCTATTTTGCTCTGTTCTACTCCTACGACTCATTTGGCCTATGTCTCTGCTTCCTTATTCGAAGGATATCAATTCTTACACTCTCTTAGCCACGTCTATCGTTGCTCCTTTATATCTCAGTCATTACTTGACCACTACTTCATCTATGTACCGCTTCATTTGAGCAACTTCTTTCTTAACGCCTTCACTCAGAACTGTCACTTACTTTTATTTTGTTCTTAAGCTATGCCTGAAATTCTTATGTTCCGGTATTCTTTCACTATTCTATCACTTATTCCTGGGAGTATCTTAAGGCAACCTTCAAGGTCCATCGTTGGTGCTATTGTCTAACGGGGATTGGGAGGATGGAGATTATCTTGGAGTCTTCCGGTGGTGGTGTTCTTACTAGCTATACGTGATGTAGTTGTTTATGCTACTCATCTATAAGGTTATAACTCTTTTGTTTACATGCATGGTTTTGGCTCCCCCACTAGGGTACTACTACTAGGAACTATCTGAATTTCATGTTTCAACTTTACTACTAATTTGTTTTCCAATTATCGATGATACCACCTCTTATTGTGAACCTTCATAAGGTTCATACTCTCTCAAACTCCTATCATACTCCCTCTATTATTCTTCTTTACTAAGTTTTGTTATGTTACTTGTCTTCCATTCTCATCTTAATTCCTTGAACTTTTTATTCCCCTGGAAACTCCATAAACTTTGATTACTTAGAACATCTCTACTAAATTTCTTGGTTCGGGTGCTACTCTCATCTGGTTCTTCTTTCTCAATATAATGAGACTTTTATGAGTCATACTATAATCTTGCGAGTCGCTCTCTCTAATTCCTTTACTCCTTTGAGTCTTTGCCACCCCTTAAGGGATTTCAATTCTAAGATGACTTTTAGGTTTGGCTTGGCTTACTGTGATTTCAAACTTTTCTGTCTTATGTAGAATTTTGCCATCTCGTGATTTTTCATCTATGTTTTTTTGTACTTATTGATTCAACCATCTAGGCGCATCATAATCCATCTATTCTGTCAAGTACTCTTCTTTACTTTTTCTTCCTCTTACTAGGTTCTAAGTTGGGAATGGCTATATGCTTACATGTTTGTTTAAGTGTCTAAATACTTACTATAGTCGGGGGCTATTGAAAGGAAAAATTTATATTCATACTGCTAGGAACTGAATTGACTAATCCATGTCTTAGGATTCCTTACTCTCTTTTTTTTTCCACTCATTCTGAGGTCTTCACTTAAATTGTTGTCTCCAAGCTACATTACCTATGTTACTATATGTACTGAATTCTCTTATAACTTCATGTTTCCTACTTACTGTTTTCATATCTTGTTTCTTTGCTTTACACCATGCTACTGAGGTTAATGATGGTTAGTTTTTCTGACTACTTCCTAAATATCTGATCTCTGCTCTTGCTATAAATCACAACTATGACACTATGTTCTACTGTCCATACTGGTACTCTTGTCACTCCTAAATATATCCAACCTCACGGGTTTATCCTTTTATACTTCCATAGCTTTCTGCTGGCTTTAAGCTAATCTGTAGGACCTACTATGTTTGATCTATTATGTGGACTTCTACTAGCCTTGCAAGCATCGTGCTGACTTGCCTTGATCCTTGGGTTATACTAGGTTCTCTTCTTTACATCCTCAAAAACTTCTTTACTCCTCTCCTGGTGATCTATCTTCCAAAGTTTTCTGTTTCTGAGGATGAACTCTCGTCGGGCGTCTTACAGTCGCCTATACCTATGCTAGTAGGAACTACTTTATGTCTCGTCAGTTCTTTTCTTTATGTCTTGATGGGTTTCGATATCCTTGTTCTGGTACTCTATGTCCTGGTAGAATCTATTTCTTATGTAGGGTAGGTATGAGTTAGGCTCTGCCAGGACAACTTCCTTAACTAGTATGACTAAGCGGTTGAAAACTAGATAGCTTAAGATCTTGTCTCCATCGGATTTCTTAGGATAAGGTAACTAATCATTTCTGTTTATGACTTTTATTTGCTAGATTATGGACCTGGGTCTGGGTTCCGCGATCTGGAGTTCTTTACGTCCTTTTTGACATCTCGGTCTATTGGAACTCTTGAGTCTAATCTTGATTTCTTACTTCTTTTATATTTCTGGCTTTTCTTTGTTACTCGGGAAACTCGCTATCTATATAAGGCACTCGAGGCTCATGAATCTGTTCGAATGAATTCTCTGAGGAGGGAAGGAATCTTACATTTACTAGGCACTCTAACACTTGCTCGGGCTTTTTCTATTCTCTTTACTACTATAGGTTCTGGTACTTCCTTATCGATCTGATTTTGTATCTCTATCTCTTCTTACATCTGGTTGCTTTAGCATCCTTTCATCTTTCCTTACTTTTCTTCTAGCTTTTCTTTTACACCCCCTTGGGTAACTTTTCTTAGAATCTTATTGTCTGGTTTCATATCTCGTTTGTACTTTTGGTAATAGGTCAGAATAAATTCAGGAAAAATCTCAACGTTGATCTAGAGTATAGTTGTTCTCGTAAGGGATACTATTGGAATAGTATGGGAAAGCTTACTAACCTGTCTATAGGTCTTGAGGACGTACTCAAGAATCAGATACTGGAGAGGTAGTGCCTCGCATACGATTATCTCGGACATACTGCGTATACATAACCTCATCACTCTACCCACTGCAGTCATTGACTCCTTAGACCATGCTCTGATATCATCTTTATAACATCCCTGATTTGATAGATGCTACCGGCAGGGAATAGGTCGAACTATTCCTCTAAGCCTCTGGCTTTCTCTCTAAAAACTGCATTATTATTCTTTATTTAATCAGAATCTTATGCATAGAACCAACGCCCAAACTTGACAACATGACATGCAATCTCAACATTAATCATGGTATACTCAATAACACTTACATTTAAAATGACCTTCACATATCTAAGGACTAATACATGACTATTACTTGACTATGACTGGACTTTCACTCTTTCTGACTTCAACTGGTGGACTCCATACCCTAGTGACAGCATCAGTATCCGTCCTCCCAAGCTCATCCTCCGAGAATACCTGCAAAATAAGGAAACTGGGAGTGGGGGTTTAGATCGTTGTACGATCTAAGTGAGTGGACGATTTAAAATAAAAACTGAAATATTAATGAAAAACATTTGGTTCTACAACCAAAATTCAGAGATAACCTTATATGAAAACTCTTTTCTTGTATGGAAATTCTGAACTCTTTTATGAATGTCTCATCTGATATCTTTCTATAACCTTATCTTTTCTGAAAATTTCTTATAAAACACTTGTTTTCTGAAAACTTTCTTTTCTAAAATGTTTCTCTGAAAACTGCATCTGAAAACTATTGATGTAAACTATATATGTCTCTGAAAACCTGACGTATTGGGGCGTTACGTATAGCCGTCCTCCCATACGCCTAACTAGAGCCAGAAGTGCAAATCCATGACTTTGGGGCGTTATGTATCGCTGTCTCCCAAAGCATGCCACTCTTGTCCCTGAAACTAGTGGTATTGGGGCGTTACGTATCGCTGTCCCCCAAGCCACTGAACTAGAACTGGGGGTGCGAATATATGCTACCATTCAAGCTATGAAACTATGATCTAGAGGCATCTGTCATCCCTAGTCCTGAACTAGGATTTGAGGGCATTACATATCGTCGTCCCCCCAGTCCTCTACATGTGCACATGTCGTCCGTCAATTCCATGGTTGTAACAAGTTACATACTGAGGTGGGTTTTTCCCCCATGCCTCGAAAATCATAAAATCATGCTTTGAAAATGTTTATATCTCAAACATAACTTTAAAAAAAAAAGCTTTCATGTGATAACTGAAGTAAAAATCATCTAACGCCCTAAAGCGTAAAAATAAGTCTGTTATAAAAAATAAAAAAATGAAAGTCAATTAAAAAAGAGAGTGTCCACTCACAGATTAGAATCTGGTTGGTGCTATATTGCTTTGTCAAAGGAAATTATAGTTCCTGCAATGGTATATAAGCGGTAATTTGGTTAGATTATAAACCATGAGACAGGTTCGGAACTAGGCTAAACTTCTCAATTCAAGTACGTGATATCGTCACTTGGTATATCATGCTTGTAATAAGGTGTACTGTATGTACGCGAACTGGGTCATCAAAACTTAATATTTCACAATTTGGGTCATGGATTTCTTACCTCTTTCTTTTGGTTTCCAACACTTCCCAAGCCTCTAATGGTTTCCAAGCTCTTTCATTCATTGTTTATTTCTTCTTTTTCTTACATATTCTCTCATTCTTCTTCTTCTCTTCTTCTTCTTTTCTTCTCTTCTTCTCCTTCTTCTCTTTCTCATTCACGTCTTTTACTCTCTCTTTTTTTGTTCTCCCTTTTGTGAATTAGTGAATAGTGTTTCCTTTTATACTTAGCCATTAAAAAAATAAGAAAAGTGTAGAATTTTGAAGAAGCTTGTAGAATTTACTAGAATGCCCTCAGGTACTATTCATTTAAATTTTTTATCCGCATTTTTAGTCCATTTATGGTTCGAAGTGAAAGATTTAGATTTCGATCTCAGCTTTTCGACGATATAAAATTCAAAAAAAATTGGAGTTCATATGAGAAAGTTACGGTCCAAATATCATGGGCTGTCCGGAGTGGAACATCATAGAATTTCGCATCGAAGTTTCGAAGAATTTACTATTTATCCCTAAAGTCGTTCCATGAATGTACATATACTCGGACATAATTTATATTACGTAACACTCGTTCCGTGATGAAACAGTACTACAGTGCAACAGTAGTAGAGACTACTGGTTGTTACATATGAATAATCTATATTATTCATAACGTGTTGCCCAAGTTCTCAACGAGTACACTTCATATTGTTGGACTCTCTAAGTTTAGGTTTATCCGTCATGGAATCTATTTCGTGTCCATAATTCACCCACTCATGAATTATGATGACCACGGATAATCTCGCTAAATTATGCAAGTCGAGGTCATTGCATACGTATAATCCCTTTGTCACAAGCTATCAATATTATACCAGGGATATAGATAAAAACATCAAATCCATAAGGTATAATATAGTCGACTTTTAAATTTACGATCTCTAAATCATACTCGGAACTCGCTTCCGAAGTATACCATGGCCATGGATTTACTAGATCGTAAATACATAAATGATATTTATGCCATGTACACAGGACTGGCAGATTCTATCTGATACTCACAGGATATCATGAGCATCAGTCCACACCCAACGAACAGGCGGAGGTCTGATCTAAATAGATCGGTGACGTGACTGCCATCAAAGTGTGGAGGATAGCTCATATATCCACAGTGGTATCTCAAGTCGAATTACAACTATGCTACTCAACTCGAGAAGATTCCTATTGACGTTGGTGTACCATCTATTAGGAAATCCTCGGTGAGTCGTTCAGTGTTTATCAAATAAACACCTACACGTCTATACGAGTCTCCCGAGACTCATGGTTCACTGGGATAAACCATCGAACTAAGTCACGATATACGACATGTACTGGTCTCAGCATATTTTACTAACCGACATGTGTCAGTAAATCTTGACCAAGAACTTTATTTGAGAATATACAACTTATAGTGACGCTTCCCAATGTCAATTATAAACAACGTTATAACTGCGCACTACGTTGTAAATCCTAGGGTCTTTGTCTAATATATACATATCATTAAATCATATTTAGTTTCAATCTAATTGTAATTAGATCGAATATGTATATAAAAGCAAGAGGTTCTACCATTAAATAAGTAATATTATGGAAAAAGAAATTGTTCGTATTCATGAATCGGACATAAATACGATATGGATTGGCACTCCGAGCACCAACCCTAACAGTACTATCTAGGGACTCATGTATGTTCGGTGTACTAGATGACGCCGAAGCAGTGACAGTCAAGAAACGCCGCTAATCCCATTTTTCATGGAAATAATCCAAGAAGTGACGGGATATAGGGCCACCTTAGAGGGTACACCTCTCTAAAAACAAGGTATAGTGGGTACCTGCACTGTCGATAAAGCCTAGTCGGAAGGTAGAATGAGCTAGTATAAAGACCTTGAAGAGTTACGCAGTGACCAAAGAAGTCTAGGGTGACATGGCTGAGACGCCACCAAGAACATATCCATGAAATTGTTGCATCAGATACTTCTTGAAGCCATTACCTCCACGCGTCATAAGAAAGTCTTTTCTTCACCATGGGATGTGATGAATGATGGCAAGAACTGTAGGAAGAAAAGATAGAGACTGGCAGAAGGGAAATGAGCTTCACATTTTCTTGTACCCACACTTATAAAAAAAATTTGTTAGCTTGCTGGGTTGAAAACCTAAAAAATGGCTCAGGTAAAAATTAGAGCGGCCCGCTAGTTTGAAATCCGAAAGGACGATCTTACCAAAAGTTAGGGCATACCTACAAGAGTAAAAAGCTGCCGAGAAATCGGCTGGCAGGTTACCATTTAATCTCGTCCAAGCCATGCAGTGTCTTATCCAAATTGACAAGAGATGGATCAAAGCCATGTATGATGCCTTGAATAATGTAGAGCAGACAGTAGTCAGCCTCCCACTATCATGGCTCTCTAAAAGGTATTGGGCTAGAATGCAAAACATGACCACACTCTTCTAGTGGTGGGACTTAACCTCCATGCTAGAAGAAGCATCCAGCACTGCCTACAATTCAACAGACAGTGGGCATGGTATTATTTTCTCAACTAGTCAAGACTGAAAAGAAACATTTCAGAAGCTTCTTGAGGGTACTGGCTCTTGAAGAAAGGTAACACCAGAGGAGTAGAAAAAGGAAACCGAATACCTATGATAGCGGTAAACTCCTCAGGAATGGCACATAGTTCATGACCGTGGAAGCATAAGACGTGATTTTTGGTATCCCATAATGTTGATGTAGCCTTCAAAAAAATATAGTCCACCTTGACACGATGAAGGTAACGAATGGTGAAAAACTGAGCTAAGTCTGGGGTAACCAGTCAGGCACCCCACGAATGAGGGACACGATGGGATCTTGTAAAGAGAAAGCTATGAAAATAGCTAGAGAGAACTGAGTCGTGGCCGGACATTGAAAATGGTTGTCCAATATGAGCAAAGTCGGGCCAGATGTGTCTTCGGGTGGTCGAATATTCTGCGAAAAGACAATGATGCTAAGGCATAAATCTAGTCTTTGGTAACATAAGGGAAGGGAAGAAATGGGCTTTTTATAACGAAAATGAAGAGGAGACAGGTCCTATATATATAATTTTGAGGGTTGTACCGAATGAAAACAGAAATTTTAGCCTTAAGATTTTCACACTGTGTACGGCCGGACACGGTCAGATTTTCTTAGTATGTCCAGCCATACATGACACATACAGCTAGACATTTATCCTATAAAGAAGTAGAATGTAGTCCAGCCAGAATGTTGCAAAGAATGTTGATATGGTACGGGTGATTGGAAATAAAATTATACTTCTATTAATTGAAAATTTTTGTACAAATGAATTTTTCTTTATAAACACTATTTTGGTACCAAAAAAAAAACTACTCTACTTCTCAGAAGATTCCTCATCATCACCAGACTCATTCACCTTATCCTCGAACGTCGTAGACTCTGGCTCGAGTTCCCTCTAAGCATTCCGAGAATACAGCCTATTCATACAGACCTCTCATCGATTATCCTGAGCTCGCAAAAAGGCGTAGCACCTACGCATCAACTCAAATCAGCGCTGGAGATCCTGACAGTCCATAGTCTGCACCTCCATTCAATGCTACAATCAGAAGTGGAGAAAATATGCTAGGAAATCATGTATGCATGCATACATGTAACTCTTGTTTATAGGTACATGGTGAGAAAGACTCTGGTAGGTCAGCGCCGCCCTTGCTGTCTGTGCTAAGTGGTAACAATGATCCTCAAAGTCAACAAGCACCAGCAGCATATCTTGATCAACATCAAGAACTTAGTAAAAAAGAAAACAAGTGGTTGAAGAGAAACTCATATGAGTAGCATCCGAAAAGGGTAACTGTCAGCTTCTTCATCCCCTCCAAGCACTGAGATCGAATCTCATCCACCCTAGCATCACCATAAACCATGTAGGTCAGGTCCGGCCAGAAACCCACCGTGCCGAGAACGACGCCAGAGGAAATCAATGCCAAAGCATGAGGTGGATCTTGCCTGGAAGAAAAAGCCCGGACTCAAACTCACCTAGAAGTAGATGGTGTCGGATTTGTGGGTTCTTTAACCTTCTCCTCTTCCTCGACATCAGAAGAGAGACCCAGACGGCGTGCCCCGCGACCTCTCCCTTGAGTCTGTATCAAAGACATGTTAGTAGGAAGAACACAAAGCTTGGAAAATGAGCTCAAATGAGTGATACATACTTGAGTAGCCCGGTAAGGCTCAGACATTGGTAAAGAGCCAAAGAGTGCAGAGCAGGCCCACTGCCGGTAGGCACCCTCTGTTGGGATATATGCCCTACAGCTTCATATAATTTGTAAACGAAATATTTTATTTAAAATAAAAGAAGCAGTATTCATTTATCAATTATTTTGATTTAAAATCGCATAATATTAATTATCTTGTTTACCCTTAATTATTTATGTGCCTTCAGGTTTTGTGTATGAGTGTCATACACAAAAGGATTTAAGTCTGAAGTTAGTAATCTAAAATAGTCCATAGAGAATAAAAAAATGGTACTTTGTTTGTGGTTTATCTATAGCTGCGGCCCATTCTATAAATATATGACGACCTTGATCCGAGATCGTCCTTGTGGTGACATGAGAATGGAGGCATCTTATATGATGTGATCATATAGGACTGGACCAAGATATAAATAAATTTCTTATAATATCCGTTAAATAAAGAAATTCATTTCAATCTACTAGATGGTCATAAATGGATTGATCTGAATCCTGAGTGTACTACGAACTCTTACATGTCAGACTATGTCCTTTGATTTACAAAGGTGAGATTGGTGTAGAAATCTCGACCAATAGCTATGTATTATGGGGAAATGTTTGGTGTGCAGTTGGTGACGTTTTACATAGATATGGAGTTCACTCATTCTTGCGAGAAGTGGAGGAGTATATTCCTTAAAGGTCGATTCGATACTTGAACGATTAGAGCGCTCAAATCTTTCTATTATGAATTGAAAGATTTATGTTCATAATAGTTATGAATGAATCGTTCATTAGAGAATCAATGGTACTTAAGGTAAAAATAATTAGAAGGATATAACAGATATTTTGACCCGGCTCTAATTATGAGATACTCGTGAATGGTCAATTTGTATGTAATGATTATATCGATTAACACCGATGTAGTTCGGCTTATATAATATATCCACGACAACGAGAGTGCAACTTTATTTTTTTAGTGGAATAACCTAAAGTTAATAATTCAGAATATTTTATTAAAGAGTTTAATTAATACTCCGGGGATTATTGGAGCTCAGAACTATAGGTCCATTTAGTCACCGTGCTAGCTCAATTTATTGTAGCAAATTAAATATAATTGGATGGTCTAGTTATATACTCATATATTTTTATTATTAATGTGATTAATGATATATGTCGCACTTATAACTTCCTATTATTTTTAATATAATTTTTTTCCCTAATAAATGATTATGAGAAAATCATTTATTGTTTATTATTTATTAAAATTTTGCTATTATTAAATTATTTGATCATTTAATATATAATTTTGTAAATGAATGATATTGAAATATGATTTCAAATCTTTTCATTTACAAAATTGGAAGTTATATTATTTATAATGGTAACTTTTAAACGTCTTAATGAAGGCATTTAACAAAATTATTTTGTTATGGAAAATGGCCTTATGGCCGAATATTTGAGGGAAAATGGTAAGGGTTTTGATTTTATTTTTGACAACCTAAACCCTAAATAAAATAAAATAAAAATAAAAATAATTGTGATTTTCTTTGGAAAATTCTCTCATTATTTTGAACTCTAGCCTCCATTGTCTCTTGGTTTTTCTCTCAAGAGTTGAAGAGAAAGAGAAAATAAAAACTAAGTTTGATTACTACTAATTCCTAAAGGGTTTAGGGATTTTTCTTTGCTTTGTGAGTCAAGCCCATTGTTGCCTTTATTAGTTGCCTTTATTAGTTGTGAGATATAGCACGGAAGATATTTTGGGAAACCAAACAGTAACTTCATTCTTCCTTACCCTTTTTCCTCACGTCAGTAAGCAGAAAATCTGCTCACTGCCGCCAATTGCTGCTTCTATTTGGGGATAGATTAGAGTTGGATTTTGGTGCATCTCTTTTAGGACATTAGAGTTTGAAATAAGACTGTTTTGGGCTGATTTTAGTGTAACATTTTGACTTTATTTTCTTCCTGAAAAACAGCAAAATTATATACTTATTTGCATGTGCAGTGGGGTATTTCAGTGATGTAGTTTGTTGTTGTGTTGGGGATGATCCCAAGACTGTTTTATGTGTTTTAAAATCATCAAAAAAACACAAAACATTGGCCAAATGGACTGGACAGATTCCGCCAAATGGTAATGGAATTAAGAAATTTCAAGTCGATCCCGGTGTCTAACATTCTTTCGCTACTAAGGAAATTGGTTCCTACAATTGGCATCTACAGCGAGGTTGAAAAGTGCTCTTAACCTTTATTATTTTTATGAAAAGTTTCTATTTTTATTTATTTAAATATGCTATAAATTATTTTATGCATATTGAGATGCGTTGGCACATTTTTATGTTCATGTTATGAATATATTTTTTTGTGTTCATGTGATGAATGTATTGTATTGGTCGTAAATTTTTCCGGCACTTATTTTTATGTTATTTTTGCTTTTATGAATGTAAGGCCATGAGTCCAATTTTTACAAAGTGTTATGAATAATTTTTTATGCAAATTTAGAGTTGTATCAATTGTTTATGTAATTAAAGACTCGATGCCGTCAACTACAACACAAGAAGTTTTTCCGAACATACCATTCCATGGATCAAGATTTGAAGACCGAGGGATCCATTTGTAATTTTTTACTAATTAGATTAGTATAAAAAATTAAGAGCTCGGTTAATATAATTTTATTTTTTATGTTATATGTATGTTTATTTCAAATTATTTGAATAACATGTCATATGGTTTAGGGTACCTACTCTTGCATTTTCACATGCCATGACATATAAGACATGCATGAATATTCAAGTCATAAAATTTGATTTTATGAAATTTAAAAGGGTTAAATTGGAATATGTTATGCATGAAAATAAATTAATTAGATTAATTATTTTAAAGGTTTGAAAATTGAAAATTCGGATTTAATATTTAATGGGCTTAGTAAGTGAATTATATTTTTCATTGATATATCGAATGAAACCCGAACGTAAATTTCATAGCCGATTTCGAATGGACGATAGTGTGGTCTGCAATCGGGATACAATTCTACGTACCATTGGAATTTATAAGACGCTTATATTAATTAAATAGTTTAATTAATATTTTCCCTTATTATGAATTTCTATTTTTAAACTTATTAGTGAGCTATAATTTTAAGAGTTAAAATCAATTAGGTCACTAAAGTACACTTAGTTAAATTAGCTTAATTAAAAAAGATATTAGTTTTGACTAATAACAATTAGTGAATAAAATTTTAAGAATTAAAATTGGATATATCAATAATTTTACAATAGTGTAAATTCAAGTATGTTTTAGCCGCGCATAAACTTATAGACACTAGTGGATTAAAATATTAGATATTTTAAGTAGAAAATATAATTTAAAAATAGTGAGAGAGAGGGATATACGACAATATATCCCGCGATCTTCGTTATTAGTTCGAAAACGTGAGATTCAAAATGCGCCTCGAGACGGCTTTGTTTTCGTCCTCATATGGTTGGTGTCCATTTTGGGTCAATATCAAGTTTGGATTCCAAGAGGATATGAACTCTAGATGTATCTGCTGAACTGACCTACCCTACGACGGCACTTCATTAGTTAAGTTCAAGTGTTCCGAAATAACAGGTTACACTCACAAATGAATGATTAAATATTAATCAAAATTCCTTGATCGAATCTAATGGTGGTTGATTAATATAGGAATAAGAGTTATTACCGCATATATTAATCAATTGAGATTGTCTTGATCTATCATGCAAATATTTGACATACCCTACGGCGACACTTATTTGTGGAATGATATATTTCTGTGGTATAGTAATTATTTTTAGGTTTTTGATTCATTATACCTAAATATTTTTGATAACTTTAATATACGATTAATGAATGTTAAAATGCATGTTTGTTTTATTTTCATCCATGGTTTCTCATATCATATCAATTCTCTCTAATGAAAAATTAACGGGATAAACTATGTTAAATGGAAAAGTAACATGAAAGTCATCTTAGTTTGTGAAGATCTTAAGTTTATCCTGAAAGAGGAATGTCCTCCCGAGCCGGCCAGAAATTCTGGCCAAGCTGTGCGCGATGCCTACCAAAAATGGATCGCTGCCAATGAGAAATCATGCTGCTACTTGCTAGCGGGGATGTCCGAGAATCTTACTGCAAAGCATGACCCAATGGCTATAACATCTTTGATGATGGAGTCATTACAGGGCATGTTCGGGTAGCCTTCAAAGCAACAAGGTCAAGAGGCTATGGTCTCAGCGATAATCGCAAGGATGAAGGAAATGACATATGTCCGAGAGTACGTTTTAAGGATGATGATCTATCTTAACACGCCAGAAACTCATGGATCTTGTATTAACGAGCGAAGCCAGATGACCATGATCATAGAAACTCTTCCGAAGAGTTTCTTACAGTTTAAAAGCAATTGTGTCATGAACAAGTTGACTTTTATTTTGACTCAGCAGTTTAATGAGCTCACCCATTACGAGTCAATGCTGGTTGATTCTCGTAAGCCCAATGGAGAGGTAAATGTTGCCGAATCTTCCAAAACTGTAAAGAAGAAGAAGAATAAAAACACTGGGAACTGCTAAGTCCATGAAGAAGAACGAGAGAAGCTCCAATGACGCCAAGCCCAAAGGAGAGTGTTTCCATTACAACAAGGATGGGCATTGGAAAAGGAATTGTCTGAAATACCTTACAGAGCTGAAGGAGAAAAAGACCACAAGTAAATATGATTAACTTCTAATTGAGTCTTTATTAGTGGAGGATGATAAATCTGCACGGATTGTTGATTCTGAAGCCACTAAGCACGTTTGTTGCTCTTTGCAACTACTTGATTCATGGAGAGACCTTGCGGAATGTGACTATACCATGAGGGTCAGGACATGGGATGTCGTTTCAGCCAGAGCAGTGGGAGTTTCCCGTATGAATTTTTTAAATAATAGTTATTTACATTTGAACAATGTATTGTTTATTCTTTTTTTCCGCAGAAATTTGATTTCTGTTTCTAAACTTTTGGATGATGGTTTTTCAATTTTATTTAATAATAATTTAGTTATTATTGCTAGAAATGGATTAACTATAAGCACTAGAAACTCATAAAATAACTTATATGTGTTAAAGCTGTTAACACATAGTTCACTGCTCAACATGAAATGTTTAAGGTTTAAAAACCTAAAACAAAGCGGTAAAATATTTCTCACGATGACACATATTTATGGAATTTTAGACTTGATTATATTGGCATTAATTGGATAGATAGGTTGATAAAGAACGGAGCTTTAAACCAGTTAAAGCTTGGTACTTTACTTGGTTATATTATATATTATCAGAAAGCAGCGACAATGAAGTCGATGAATGTAGCATATTTTAGGAAGACTTCTCTAGTAGTGACGAAGAACAAGCTAGGGGAATGAGTAGGAGCGGTGGGCCTAGGCGATGCTTGTCCAGATTTATTTCATTATCATTTTTATCAATGTTGTAATAGATAAAGACCTTTATGTGTTTTATTTACTGCCTTCAATGTTCATGTTTGCGCTAATGTGTGTTATATAAATTATTTTACATGCCCTTGCATTATAAGATATGGAGATATCTCTTTTAAGCATAAATATTATACTGACATCAGTAAGGGACCAATCTGAACCCAAATTGATTTAAGGTCAGACGTTGTGAGGGGTGTAGTGCGGCCTTAAATCATTCCTAGTGTTTCATACTAGATGACGACTCACTTATTCTCTGGTTAGTCCCCCAGTAGGGCTATCTGTACTATCTACGAGCTGCAAGCCCAACAGTGTAGTGGTCGCCAACGTCATAGGCATAGCGGTAAACCTCGCTTCGCCCCTACACCTATCCCTAGTAAAACACTTTGGATTTTCTTCATTTTCTCACCAAATTTCAAGAGGAATCAAGTGTTAATAAACATAAATCAAGTCTAGGAAGTATAAGGCAAGCCTTAGAAACTTAATTGGAGTAGAAACAACTTAATTAGGTAAGAATATCTTGATTCTTGACCCAAATTTTGGAAAGTTAGATTTTGATGAAATGATGGTAGATTATTGTTATAGGCATGCATTACATTGTATTAAAGTAGCTATTGATTTAAGATTTGACATCATAAAGAAACCCTAAAAAAAATTAGAAACCCGTAAGGGTTAGACCAAACTAGGGTTATGAGATTTAGAAGTTGTATTGAAGTTAGAATATTAGATTAAGGATGATTGGAATGTGTATTCTTGAATTAGTATGTTTGTATATGAAAAATTTTGGAGACTAAGGAAGATGATGATTTTGGACATGCTAGAAAGTGAAGGGATGACTGTTTTTTAATGTGTTATGGAGTCTAGAATCATGTTGTTGTGCAATGCTTATGTAAAATGAGGGTAGAGTTAGCTAAGATTGTAGAAATTGTGAAGTTTGTGCATTTCGCACGCTAAGTGTTCGATAAAATACCAAGCCTAAATTAAATTAAGAATTTGATCATATTTTGTATGTAATAATGTGAGTTTATAAATTTGAAAAATTTGATGAGGGTTGTCGAATTGAAGTTATTAAGTAAGACAACGAAATAAGGAGGTTAGGCAGCGAAGTTGGCTTGTGATATTTTCTGGACAGGTTGTAAGAATTTATTTATAAGTTGAGATTCTGACGTCCGATTGATGAACTGTAAAGTTCTTAGTAAACTTGACATATATCAGAATTATATATTCAAAAATCAGAATTTTTGGACTTAAGATGAATCCAAATCAAATTTTTGAATTTGGGCGTTCTACAGTTCTTTGTATTCTATTTTTATCTGGACAACCCCTGAAGATTAGCCTATAACTTGAGTTCCAGTTATCGAAATCAAAATCTGTAAAAACGGACATAAACTAGACACATTGAGGTCCATCTTATTAAAATTTCAACCTCTGATTCAATACCAATTAATTCTAGTGAATTTTCAAAATTAGGGTTGAGCAGCGAATTTTTCAACGGCAAAGTAAAGTCTAAGTTTCCTCGGCCGCACTTGCATAACTTCAAACCTAGGTCCGTAAAACTCTTAGGTAACCTAAATATTTCCAATACCCAGCAAGATTGAGTGTCCATGCATTGCATGGTTTATTGTGTTGTATGAAAAGTATTCCGAGTTATAGAAATTAATAATTGCCTTGACTATAGATCGGCGTCAGGATTTTCGACGTTCACCCATGCCGTGAAACGCTCTCGATTCACCATAGTATTGTGAGTAAAGTACTTGATTTCATATTTATTTATTCATTCGTTAAATTCTATTATTTACTATGGATTTATGATTTATTATGAGCTTGGGGAAATTAATAAAAAATAATTCCTGAACTTGGGGAAATTAATTAATTAAAGTGTAAAATTGATTTTAACGAAGATGTTAAAGTAAAATATTGGGTTATATTATTATATTAGTGATTTTAGATTAAAGGAAATTAAAAGTAACCTTGGGTATAAATAAAGCCAAGTTAATATGCCTAGGCCCAATTTCTTGTTATTTAAATTTAGCAATTAAGCAAAACTTGCCCAAAATAATTTATGTTTGCCGGCCCAAGTAGCCATTTCTAAGAACTTCATGACAAGTCTAAAAAAAAAACTTGCTTTCCTCTTGTTGCCGTGAGAACCAAAGAACAAGTAAAGCCAAACCATTCTCTTTATTTGCCGGGAGATGAAGAAGAAGCAACAAAGGGAGCTAATTTCCTTTCATTATCGGCAGCAAGCATGAAGGGAAATTTAAAGAAGACAAGCTTAAACAAGTAGTCAAGGATGAATCCAAGCCCTAGGAAGGAACTTGAACAAGAAATCAAGTGGATTAAGGTAAAGATAATTTCATTCTATAAATCATAGTTTTGGGTATTGTTGATAATTGATTTTATCTATTGTTGGGTATTGTTGGAGATGTGTTTGAGTATTAGAATGCATAAATAGTGCTTTACTGGTGGGTTTGCATTTGGCAGCATGGGGGAACTGGATTTGATTTGTTTTGTTGTATGTTGGTGTGTAAATAAAGTGAGAATGAGTCTTGGTTAGTGATGGGGAGTAGATTTGAGTGTTTATAGATAATAAAGCATGAAACGGTAACTTGTTTGGGGAAGGAAATTCGGCAGTAAAGGGGCTGGCCATTTGGGTGTATTAGTTTAGGTGTTTAAGAAGCATGTAATTGAAGTGATGGAGTTATAATGAATGTGTTTGAATCATGAGTAAGGTATTAAATGATGTTAGTAATGATGTAGATAATGGTATATGCCTAAAATACATGAAATGGATGATTTGTTGTGGATGGGTATTTTCGGTAATAAGGGGAAGGGTTAAGTTTTGGTTGTGATTTATGCATGGTAATGATTGATTATTGTGTTAGGATGTATAGTAGTAGTGGCTGAATTTAGTAGATTAAGCAGCGCAGTGGGCAAGGAATTATAAGCAGTGAATTTGTTTTGTTAGGAAGCCTGGACAGGTTATGATCTTTAATTATAAAATAAGCTTTAGACCTCCGCTGGCCAATCCGTAAAATTCTACATTAACTGACATCCTACGGTTCAACGTAACCGAAAATTAGAATTTTTGGACTTTATATGAAACTGAACCGAAATTCTGAAGTTGGATACCCTTCAGTCTTGTCAGGTTCTGTTTTCCCTAAACAGCCTGTGAAGATTGGCTTATAACTTGAGTTTCATAAATCGAAATCGAAATCCGTAAAAATCAACATAAACTAGACACATTAAAGATCGTTCCATTAAAATTTCAACCCCCAATTCACTCCCTATTAATTACAGTGAATTTTTAAAGTTAGTCGTTAAGCAGTGAATTTTTCAGCGGCTAAGCAGAATTCGAATTTCTGTATTCCCTCTTGAGTGACCTTAAATCGAGACCGTAAAATTCGTAGACGACCTTAGATAACCTGACATTATAGCAAGATCAAGTGTTCATGTGTTTCATATTTATATAGTTATATGAGGAATATCCTGTGTAATGAAACCTAACGAATTTCATTGGTTTAGTTCGACATCTGGAATTCGCAACATCCTTCAACTCCGTGAGGCGTGCCCGATGCTTTGTTTCTCAATTTGATATTTTATTTTTTGAATTGATGTTTTGATATTTATTTACGAGATGTGATTACAGTGATGCAATTTTGAGACTTTTCATGTCTTTTGTTTATGATTTGAGTTTTAACAGATTTCAGTATTAAGACATAATTTGAGATTTGAATATTTGAGATATGATTTTATTATAAAGTCGGATGTTTCTTTTGATGATTTAATGTTGAGATGTTTTTTATTTATGGAATTGACGGATTATGAAATTGACGGTTATGGATTCCCATGTGCCGGTGTTCTAAAACGCTCCGCCTAGGCGGCGCGTATAGGTTCGGCGACCTATGGCCGCCGTGCTTGGGGCCAGGCGCTCGTCGAAATGGGCGGCGTTTTCTGCCCATTCCGGCAAATTTTCGTCGGCAAATTCATCGGTCAACCGCCATTGACCGACTCATATTTCGAAATTAATTGCTTTTTCCGGCTGAATTTCACATCTCAATCCTAACCCTAACCTTAATTTTACAAAATTAACTTTCTAACTCATCAATTTGAAAAAATCTCAATTTAGAGCATAAATCTTTATTTCAAAAATCTAATTTTTTTTTTCAATTTTTGTTAGTGTCTCATCAAATTGACCATTTATAAATATTACCAATTACTCAAATAACATTTATCTATGATTAATTTCTCCAAATCATATCAAATCTTAAACCTAATTATAGAAATTCTCAATTTTCGATTAACCGTCTAGGCCCCGACTAGGCGCTCTAGGCGCTGGGTCGCCGCCCGACGAGCGCCTAGCGCATTTTAGAACACTCACGGATGGCCATTGGTGGATGACTGATTAGGTGTCTTTGGGGATAGCGAGACATAACGCCCCAAGGCACCAAGGATTCCTATAGGAGTAACTAGGGGGACAGCGAGATGTAACGCCCTAGTCACCAGAGACCCGATTGAGTGATTCCCGGATTCATTCAATTGAGTTGGGTCTTGGACGAGAGATTTAGTTTAATGATCAGTTTTATTTGTCAGTTTTAGAGTTTGAATTTTCATATGAGATTTTGAATATCAGCTTTCAGATACATTCTTGGATTAACATATAGTTTAATCTCAACATTTTAATATTGTATTTCGATGTTTTGACTATATTTCTAGAGATACGATTTTTAGCTTATATTGTTTTGATCTCGGAACTTTATATGAATATCTTTTGGGATAATATTTATTTTTTTCATTGTTATTATATAGAGCTCCACTCACTGAGTTCTTAAAACTCACTCTTTTCCGCTTCCCAGTTTTGCAGGTAGATATATCTGGTGAGCCATAGTTATTCAGGAGTCTGAGATCGAGGAGAAGAAGGATATTGCAATCATTAGAGTGTGGGTGCATCATCTAAAGTATGTGGGTCGTATTCAGATAGAATGCACATATGACAGTTTGAGTCAAGTCCAGTTGTACACTACTAATGTAATATATGAAGTCTTACATAATTAGTTGAACTAAATAATGATGAAAAGAACGGAAATAGTGTAAAATATAAGGGATTTGCGATAATAAAAGACGAAATAAATTTAAACGGTTTAAAGGCGTGGTATGAAAAATAAATTCAATTCAACTAGGCTTATAAATCTAGCATCGGAAATAAGTAAGTAAAATAAGTTTACTAAGTGTAAGGGCCTAAGTGAAAACTTAATAAAATATAATGGAAGAAGAAAGGAGAATGAACAAGAGGTGAGAAATATAACTTAACTTTGTGTTGATTTGCTTAGACTATTAAGTTTTCAAAATATCTTCAAATTAGGGTTTAGTTATTTCATGACTTATGGATGTTAAAATATGATGATAGTATGGTTGTGGATTGTTAGTTTTGATGATTTGAAGCCATGGAAGATGAAATGTGATTAAAACTCGAATTTGGAGCTGAAATAGGGTATCATAATTTGGGTGTAACTTGAGTTCCGAAAGTCAGATTAACAAATCATAAAATTCTGAGGAAACTAGACACAACAAGCACTAACATAGTAAAATATTATATTAGAATTTTTCATGTAAGTATAAATTTGTAATAAAATTCGAAAATTAGGTGTGTGTTATTGGAACATAAATGTTTTGATCATAAAATGAGTTCAAGATCTCCAAATAGGAAATCCTAAATTTTTATAGAAACTAGACATAATGAAAGTTAACAAATCCAAGAATCAGAATTTGTTATGTCGGTTTGAATTTATAGTAAATTTAGGGATTTTGCAGCTGTACACTTATATTCAATCTGGATAGGTTGTAATTATTGAGTTATAGGATGCGTTTTGGACATCCATTTGGTAAACCATAAAATTATATGTACTCTAGACATAACAAAGTTCAACATATCCAAAAATTATATTTTTTCAATAAAAGATGAATTTATAGTGGATTTAGTAAGAAGGGTGTTCTGTGGTGATGCCTGAATTAATTATGTTGCCCCTGGATAACATACACTAATTCCGTTATGAATTTAAGTTTTAGGCATCTGTATTATGAATGGTAAAATGCTATATGAACTAGACATGTTAAGGTTCATCAAGTCAAAAAATTAGAATAGTAGAAATTAAGATATAATTATAGTGAATTACAGTGTATAAATATTTTGTTAATATTAATAAAATTATTCTTGTGTTACTAAATGGTTTATGAAGTGGCCAAACATATGTCAGTTATGTTTATATAATATAAGAAATATTTGGGAAGGATAGGAAATAGTCAGAGGTTTAGGGTGATAGTGGGAATTCATTACCTGTCAGTAGCATCTCCAGAAGGGGATGTTACAAAAATAATATAATAAAAGTGACCCTCATTCAGTTTAATTAGAATAATATAAATCTATTTACATTATCTCTCTTTTACTATTATTATATAATTTTTATATCACATCATCATAAGTACTTATAATTATTTTTATATTGAAATCATATGACAAAAGTGGGCTCATTCAATTTGATTAAAATAATATAATGTTATTTTTATTTGAAGTGTTTTTTCGAAGACAAGTTATTTTTTTACTTTTTAAGTTGTCAAATAGATAATCAAATAAGTATTTGAAAAGTGAAATTAGAAGAGTCTTTTGAAATTGTTCTTACATTGTATATTAGAATTTCAAAATATATGACGTGTCACCACCACCCCATAGCATGTTGCCTCCAAAAGCATAACCTTGTATTTCTTCTAGAGAATCTCCTAATTGTTCCAGAGCAATAATTTTATACATTTGATTTCGAATTCTGCGTGTTCTATTAGTTAGATCTGTCATTTTTTTGGTATGGGAGAAATCCGGTCAATCTATAGATGGAATAAGAATGGGAATGGATAAGAGGCTCGTGGGATTGACGTGAGGGGGTAGGGATGGCTATATCTCTGGGAGCGAACTCCAGGCCAATATGAAGCGCATGGGTACAATTTATGCCTTGGAATGAAAGACAATTCCGAATTAGAATTTGCACTCGTGGAAATTATTTAATAATTATAGATGCATTTCGATTAAGGTCGTATTCTATGGTTACGATTCTACCATTTATGTCTTTTACATTCCGTCGAAAATCAATTTTACACTATAGACGTTTATGACCTCCACCTTTACACCTTGCGGTAATGATTCCTCTAACATTACGACCATGGATTTATGGCTAGGGCACTATTCCGAAATCGCACAAAAAAAAAAAAAAAGAGATAAAAACTTTATTTTCATTTTAGTGGGAGGAATTTATCATGAATCCACTTATTTCTGCCGCTTCCATTATTGCCTCTGAGTTGGCTGTTGGGCTTAGATAATATTATTTATTAATAATAAAAACTAAAATTAACCAACAACTAACCCATTCTGACAATATATCATTTAATATGTAAATAATAACAGGCGGGCCTTGATTTTGTTTTAAGCATGGCTAAATTTTTATTTGTAAATCACTTCAAAATATTTTACTATATTTTAGGTGCATGGATTATTTTAATTTTTAATTTTAATTTTTAATTTTTAATTTTTAATTTATAGCCTGTCGACTACCTAATTCATTCGTCACCCATATCAACAGAGTTTGAACCTTAGACATCATATTTCCATGTAACTTTTTACTAACCGATACTGAAAAATTATTCATTTAAAATGTATTGAAGTCATATGGGGTTTTTAAAATTTAACATAATTTTCATGATTTAATGGATTGACATAATTGTCTCTTATCATAATTTTAAAATTTTCAAACCACAAAACTCAAATTATTTCTTTTTTTTTTTGGTTGGTTGGATAAGTTACTAGAGTGGTGATATTTGACCATCCAATAAATCTCCACGGCTCTTAATAATCACTTTTGTGTTAATTCTAATTTAATATTAATATTAAATTATTAAAAAGGATAAATGGTTTCTCATTGAATTATAAATCATCTAAATTTAAATTATCTAAAGGAATCATGTTTCTTAACCTTATTGGAATGTATGCATATATATATATATATATATATATATATATATATAATATATATATATATATATATATATATGTATATATGTGTGTTAGAAATGGTGATGAGTATCTTCACTTTTTTATATAATATTCTATTATTTATGTAATATAATATTAGATTACTCTAAAAGTTAGAGATTCTAAGTTACATTCGAATCTTATATGAAGTTAGTAAAGACCTGAGTGTTATAACATATAGTGATATAATTACAAGAGTTGCAAATGATGTTGAGAAATATCATGCATACTCTTTAATATAAATTATTCATGGTCTCAATGTATTGACATGAGTCGATCATTAGAACAGTAAGACCGGTGTATTTTATATATATGTAATGGACATATGGTTTGTCTCAACATACATTGAGCTTAGCGAAAGTTTGTATAGAAGTGTGGATATTCATTAGTGGAATGAATATCGAATGGACTCATAGAAGATGATTAATAGATATTCCATAAAATTGTCAATAGTTATCTTCTTGAGTTGAATAGTTATTGTGGTTCTTTGACTTGAGACGTGTAACGACTAAAATTTTACAGTGTAGTTAAGATTAAATTTTTGGCGACTCGGATTAGAGTTTTTCTCGAACTAAAAGAAAATGAAGAAGTCAAACTTAGAGAGCTAATGGACCTTATACGGAACTGGGCCTAACATTAACCCAATGGGCCAAGATCAAAACAAAAGCCCATTACTAATACTAACTTAAGTCCACATTTAAAATAACATTTAGTCCAATCTTAATTACCCAAAATTTCGGCACACCCCCCTATATTTCTAGAAAAGTCTACGATTGTAAATGCAATGGAAAGTGCAAAATGGTGGCGTATTTTGGTGTGGTGTTCGGCAACATGGAGAAAGTATGGCTGTTTTGAGTTTGTTTATGAGTGTTTGAGATTATTGAAGTGTAAATGTGGTGACAATAAAGGTTAAATAAATATAAGATGTAATAAAAGAAATGTGAATAGGTAACGCCTATTAAGTGTTCCACGAAATACCAAGCCCAGTTAAGGAATTAATCATGTTTTGTGTGTAATAATATGTATTTAAAATATTGAAAAAAATATATAATAAAGGTTGCCGGATTGAATATATTAAGTAAGGCGGCGAATTAAGTAAGTTTGGTTATAGTGTATTCTCAACAGGTCTCACTATTTTTTGTTATTACATAAATTCTAGAGCTCTGTTGTACAATATGTAAAATTCTAGAGCTCTGTTTGTGTGTAATAATATGCTCGGACAATGGACGCCTGTATAGTTTTGATATGATATTTTAA
>SKCR01042765.1:0-72414 GCA_019454045.1 Zanthoxylum bungeanum
CAATTACATTAATTACCCTAATTTATTTACACATGCTACCACAATATAATCAATTAGTTTTTTCTCACAAGGAAAACTCAACAAACAAGCATAAACCCTTGCTATATCATATGTATATCAATTAGAATAAATTGAAATAATTTTCCAACACAAGAAGTTAAAGAATTACCTTAACTCTTCACTATTCATAGTTTAAACTCCTACTGCTTCCAATTTGTTATCTTGCCCATCCAATAGAAAAGTCCCAAATTGATTTTTCTTGAAACCATTTCAAAGCAATCAAAATAAGCCAAAAATGACAGCCCCTAGTGGTCGAATCACCGAGAGTTTTGTCATAGCTAAATTTGATACTTCACCTAAACTTCTATTTACAGGATAAATAGCGTCTTCTGGTTCTGGACATTTACTTGGATTCCCCAACTTTTTGAGTCTAACAAGCTTGATCCAATATTAGAGTTGAATTGTATTAAATTTTTCATAATTTTTTATCACGTGTACTTTAATAGATAATAATAATATACATTTAAAATTTAATTATATTTAAATTATTATCTAATAAATAATAATTATCAATCATCATTTATAAAAATATCAACACACCTCATAATGAATCCAAATCCATAATTATAACAATAAAAGATTGAAATTTATTTACTTTTATATTTCTTATCTAATAATATAATAAGATTATTAATGTAATAAAAAGATGGTTGATAAATCCAAATCCAACCTGTTTAGATACCTTCCACGCAATCAATTATTAATTAAATCGGGAAAAAACAAAAATCATACAAGAAGTTTACACATTCCATAAACAAACATATAATGTATCACTCACACCACACAAAAATGTCTATTTTTTTGTCGTTGTTGTTGTTGAAAATATTAGAAATCCTTCCGTCAAATCACTCGACCCGGGTTCAAGTGGAGCAATTAAAATCTCCGACTTGTTGTGATAAAAACTCACACAATAGAGGAGAAATGAGAGAAAACTCTTTTTTATTACTGCAAACAAAGAATTACAAAGCTTATTCAAAGCTTTACAAAAAACTCTCAACACTCTCTTTACACTCTATGTTCTCTCTGTTTTGGGATGATTACGAAGTGAATTGGGGCTCCATTTTATAGCTACCAAAACGTGTGCTACAGTGCAACACGTTTTGACAGTTGGCAAAATGTGTTGCCAACTCCACATGTTACAAGTTGTTGCAAGAGAGCTGGCTTGCAGCTAGCATGCATTTGCATGCTGTCATGCATGCAAATGCATGCTGGATTCCAACAAATCTCCCATCGGTGAAGATTTTCCCTATAATATGAGCCGACCATCAATCACTCAAACCAGATTCTCAAAAGGATCAACTTCTGACTGCATCTGTATGACTGCCTACATACCCTGAGTTGGGATCAAGCCAATCGTAGTTCTCTATATCTCTATACTTTGACTATATGGAGAGTTTTGTCATCCCTGTTATGACACGACAGATTTCAAGCTTCTCATTCGGTAAAACTTTTGTGAACATATCGGCACCATTGTCGTCGGTGTGAATCTTTCTGAGTTCTAACAGCTTTGAACTCAGGACGTCCCGTATCCAGTGATACCTCACATCGATATGTTTTGACCTCGAATGAAAAGTAGAATTTTTACCAAGGTAGCTAGTACTCTAACTATCATAGTACAAAGTGTATTTCTCTTGTTTGAAATCCAATTCCTGGACAAATGTCTTCATCCATAATAATTCCTTGCAAGCTTATGTTACTGCAATGAATTCTACCTCTATTTTAGAGAGTGCAACACATCTCTGCAACCTTGACAGCCATGCCACAGCTCCCCCTGAGAGAGTAATTAGATACCCCAAAGTAGATTTACGGGTATCCACATCACCTGCCATATCTGAATCGGTGTAGCCCATTAACACTGCCTTGTTGCTTCCAAAACATAATCTCATTTTGGATGTGCCTCGAAGATACCACATTATTCATTTGATAGCATTCCAGTGTTATTTTCCTGGGTTTGACATAAACCGTCTGACCAATCCAACTGCGTGTGCTAGGTCTGGCTTTGTGCACACCATGACATACATAAGTCTTCATACTGCTGAGGTGTATGGAACCTGTTTCATTTCCTCATTCTCTGTCTCAGTAGAGGGACTCTTTTGTGTACTCAATCTAAAGTGGGTAGCAAGAGGAGTGCTAACTGCTTTAGCCTTGTCCATCTGAAATCGTTGAAGTACCTTCTCGATGTACTCCTCTTGTGACAAGTATAATTTCTTGGTTTTTCGATCAGAGACTGATCCGATGCCAAAAATCTATTTTTCTGGCCCAAGTCTTTCATCTCAAAAGACTCTTACTCAATTGCTGCTTCAAATTATCAATCCCCGATTGATTTCGGCCACTATCAACATATCATCTACATACAGTAGTAAGACGATAAAGTCACAGTCAGAAAAATTTTTGAACGAAAAACGATGGTCTGAAGTCTAGTCTTCTTTTTATCCTTGCTCCTCCATAACTGACTCAAACTTTACGTACCACTGTCTCGGTGCATGTTTCAAACCATTGAGGCTTTTCCCGAGTCTGCACACATAATCATCTTTTCCTTTGACTCTGAAGCATTCTGGTTGCTCCATATAAATTTCTTCTTCCAGATCCCTATGAAGAAATGCGATCTTGACATCCATCTGCTCAATCTCCAAGTCAAGACTTGCTGCTAAACCGAGTACCACTCTAATGGATGATATCTTCACAATTGCAGAGAAGATTTCATCAAAGTCAATGCATTTCCTCTGATTTAATCCCTTGATAACTAGTATGGCTTTGTACCGGGGTTGTGAAGTGTAAGTGTGTCCCGTTGCTTTATTTGTACACCCTTATTCTTCAAAGCCCGTTTGCCTTTTGAAAATTCACCAACTCGAAAGTGTGATTGTCATGCAAAGATTCATCTCATCTTGCATGGCTTCCTCCCACTTTTCCTTGTTCTCTGTTTCCACAGCCTCCTTGTAGCTCTCGGGTTCTCTCCCATCAGTAAGCAACATATACTCATATGCAGAATATTTTGTTGAAGGTTTCCTTTCTCTGTTAGACCTTCTCTGTAGAACTATTAGTGTAGCTTCTGGTATTGGTGGTTGATCATGGTCATCATCTCTGAGAGCTTTAACATATGTACCCTCCTGATTAGGAACCTCATCTTCAATAAGTGCTAGCACCGGTGTATGAGGTTCTGGATTCACATCAATATTTCTGTATTGCTGGGGGATTGTCTTTATCTCCTTTTTGATATCTTCTATAGTATGGTCTTCAACGAAGACAACATCTCGGCTTCTGAAAATCTTCTTCTCAACATGATCATACAATTTATAGCCGAAATCATCCGGACCATAGCTAATAAAGAAACACTGTCGTGTATTTGCATCAAGTTTTGATCTATCGTCATTTGGGATGTGTACAAATGTTTTACACCTAAAGACATGTAAGTGATCATATGACACTTCTTTTCCTGTCCAAACTTGATAAGAAATATTACATTTTAGTGCGACTGCTGGGGACATGTTTAAAACATGTACGGTTGTGCTGAGTGCCTCCCCCAAAAATATATTCGGTAGCTTAGCTTGTGAGAGCAAGCTTGTGACCCTTTCACACAAGGTTTTGTTCATCCTCTCAGTTGGCCATTCAGCTGAGGTGTCTTGGGAGATGTCGTTTGATGTCAGATTCCTTGCATCTTACAGCACTGATCAAAAGGACCTCTGTATTCTCCACCATTGTCTGTTCTGATGCATGTCAGTTTCTTGCCAATTTCTCTCTTTACCAGGGCATGAAACTCCTTGAATACTCTCAACACTTGATCTTTTATCTTTAAGTGTGTATACCCATATTTCCATGAATGATCATCTATAAATGTCACAAAATAAAGTGACCCATCAAGTGTTTTTGTCTGCATCGAACCACATATATCTGAATGTATGAGATCAAGTACCTCTGTTTTCGTTAAGGCGGGGAGCTCTAGAAGGACACCTTTTATGCTTTCCAGCCATGCAGTGTTCACACTTCTATAAGTGTGAGTTCTTCAACCCCGGAAAAGAACATTCCTTCGGCGCAGTAAGTACTTCATTTCCCCGTTTGACTCATATGATCGATCCTTTTATGCCATAGTCGAATGCCTCATTACTATTGACCGTATTTATGCTATTATTGGAAATTTTAGCATGCATCAAATACAGTGTTGAATATTTCTTACCTCGAGCTATCACCATTGATCCTTTAGTGAGCTTCCGTGTGCCGTCACTAAAGGTGCTGCAGAAAGCTTCATCATTCGGCTTTCCTGTTGAGATCAGGTTTAATCGGATGTCTGACATGTGCTTGACTCCCTTCAATACTAGTCTTATTTTGTTGTCTGTTTCAAGGAAGATGTCTCCAATAACGATAACTTTGGACTGGCCGTCATTCCCCATCCTTACAGCACCATAGTCCTCTGACGTGTAAGATGAGAAGAAATCTCTGCGAGATGTGGCGTGTATGGAGGTGCCATTATCTATCAACCAACTGGTCTCGTGGCTGGTAAGATTCACAATATTTTCTTCATAAATAATGAAGAATTCTTTGGAAGTTTTCTCAGTGGTGGCAGTAGCAACTCTTTCATGGTTAGAGTCATTATCCCTTATGTTGTTGTCTCTGGACTACTCGTTCTTCAATTTGTAGCAATCCATTTTTCATATGACATTTCTTTTAGCAATGATAGCATTTTATATCTCTTACTTGATTTATCTCAGTTCTTGTCTGATCTACCTGGGTCTAAGATTTTACTCCTCCCTTTTCTGTTAGTCTTCTCAATCACTAAAGCTTCTGAGGTTGAGGCTGATGCCGTCCCTTGTATTCTCGTCCTTTTTTCTTCCTCGAAGATTATAGTCTTTGCCATATCCAGTGTGACTCTCCCATCTGAGGCTGAATTTATCACCATAGATCTGAACATTTCTCAAGATTCTGGTAACGTATTTATTAGTATTAAGCTATTTACCTCATCACCGAAGTCTATGCCCAATCCAGAAAATTCTTTCATAGTGCCGAGGAAATCATTGATATGGTCCGCCACAGTTGTACCTTCATCGTATTTCAACCCCATCATCTTCTTGATGTAGTATATCTTGTTGTTGCTAGTCTTTGCTCGAAAAAGCTCCTCCAGCTTTCTCCATAAGACACGTGCATTTGTATCTTCACTAACATGGTTCACTATACTATCGTCGATCCACTGACGAATAGTACTGCATGTTTTCTGGTGAAGATTGTTCCATATTTCTTCGGACATTGCTTTTGGTTTCTCCTCCAAGAAATACCGATCCATCATAGTCTTTCACATATATAAGGTCTTTCATCATTCCTCTCCATGTGAAATAATTTGTACTAGTCAACAAATTATTTTCCGTTACCCCCATCCATCATAAAAATTCAAAGCAAGCAGAATTTCAAAAAACGGAGCTTACGTTGCGTCAGGAATGGTAAAAAATGGTGGTGGAAATGACAATTCATTTGTCAAAATCCGACACAGGGACCAAAATATAAAATTTCAGAAATTACAAGGGTCAAAGCGTAATTTCTGAAAGTTCAGAGGCCAAAATATAATTTCAAGAAAATATAGGGACCTTTCTATAATTTACCAGAATTTTGCTGACGTGGCACTGGTGCTGACGTGGCAGACACGTGGCGCTGACTGGATGACACGTGGCTGCTGACTGGTCTAATGACGTGGCAGGCTGACTGTGCGTGACAGCTGACGTGGCAGCTGACATGCATGACAGCTTATGTGGCAGCTGATTGGACGCTAATTGGACGACACGTGGCAGCTGACTGGGTTGCTGACGTGTCATGCTGACTGTGCGTGATAGGCTGGCGTGGCGTTGACTCAGCGTCTTCAACCTTTATTGGCGCGTTGCGCGAGTCGGGCGCGAGTGCGAGTGGAGGCGCGTGGACAGCTCTCTGGAAGGCGCGTGCGGCTTACAAGGACCTTTGTTTGATTACCGAAAAATACTACCATGCTCATCTCGACATGAAAAAGCCGATGATATGCTCAAAATCGATTTTTGACAACTTTCGTCGGAACCGATTTTCTGAACCGAAGCCTTGTTTTTGAGTTTCGGGTTCCCACCGTGGAACGTAAGCTCCTGATACCACTTGTTGTGATAAAAACTCACACAATAGAGGAGAAATGAGATGAAAAACTCTTTTTTTATTACTGCAAACAAAGAATTACAAAGCTTATTCAAAACTTTACAAAAAAACTCTCAACACTCTCTTTACACTCTATGTTCTCTCTGTTTTGAGATGATTAAGAAGTGAATTGGGGCTCCCTTTTATAGCTGCTAAAATGTGTGCTACAGTGCAACACGTTTTGACAGTTGGCAAAACGTGTTGCCAACTCTACATGTTACAAGTTGCTGCAAGAGAGATGGCTTGCAGCGAGCATGCATTTGCATGCTGGATTCCAACACGGCTGTTTCAAATTCTTATAAGAAATGCACCTCTAATCTTGAACTCGGGACTTGATAACCAAGTCCTAAACTCTTTGCCACCAAACTACATCTCTTATGGATATATGTCTACTATTTCATTACTCTTACCTACCAATTGGATGCCATCATATATACACTTATAATTAAATTTAAAATAATCATCAAAATCATATCAATAAATGGTGTCATGTAATTGAATGGAGAGAATAATGACGTGATGGTATCCACACCATCGATAGCCTCTCCTCTTCTTTCACTTTCTTCTTCCTAAAAAACTTTGTATTTGAAAAGAGTGTGAGTATATGTGTGTATTGGAGAAGAGGATCCATATTGATATAGCATAAACTCCGGTATAATAATTATGGTTTAATTATCATAAATCTTACTAGATTTTATTTATTTTACAGTAGCAAAATTGCCAATATTGATTTTGGTTCTTCTATGTGGGCAAATAGATCATGGTGTTTTATTATTAATTATCAGAAAATAAAATTAGGGTATGGGAAGAGTCGATACAGATGTTTAGTTGGGGCCTTCAAATTTGGCCAAAAATTAGGGTTTCGAATCTAAAGAAATTTCAATTTTTAATATATTAAATATATATATATTTATCCTTTATCCATATGAGATTTATATTAAGAACTCACATATGACTCTATAAAATTCAAGGCAACTCAAGGCCAGCCCCTGTGTTGCAAAGTTTTCGAAGAATTAGAGATTTAATAATATAATAAACTAGAGTATGATAGATAACAGATAGTGTTTTGATGAATATTTTGCTCAAGGTGGCAAGTGAAGTGATAATTCAGAAACGAAATATGGTGGCAAAGAAATCAAGCAGAGGGCTAGATTATGGTGAGAGAGGTGTTCTAGGAATATTTGAAGGAAAAAAACATATATTATTTGTAGAGAAATAAAAATATGTTATGGTAGAAGTTTAATTTAGGGCTATTTTTAATAAAAGGGTGTTAGAACAATTTTAAGAATACAAATAGGCATAATAATAATAATAATAATAATAATAATAATAATAATAATAATAATAATAAAATAATAATAATAATAAAAGAATTAATTACATTAAATAAACTACAATATAATGAAAAGGCCGGGACTACTAAATCCAAATCCAAGCTATTATTATAATTAAATCATACAAGAAGATTGCATATTCCATAAATAAACATGGATTATATCACTCACAGTCTCACACACACCACAGGAATGTTTAAAATACAAGAATTTCGTAACATTATTAAGTTTCATTCCACTCCATCTCCCTACGAATTTAATTCAATTAGACACCACCACCTCATACTTTTTTAATTTTTTTTAATTTTTTTTTTCATTTGGAGACGGTTGAAACTCTGTCGTAAATCACCCGACCCGAATTTAAGCGAAGCAGATGAAACTTACGATTTCTCTAGACTCTATAAGAAATATACCACCTGAACTCGAATTCAAAGCCTGATAATTAAATCTTAAATCTTTTACCATAAAGCCACACCGCACGACTTAAATATAAGACAATTATAAATATAATATAAATATATGATTATGTAACACCACTTAATACTTTCTTTTCTAATAACTGCGGTGAGTGAAGTACGCATCAAATCAAAGTTACTAGCTCTTGAAATGTGTTCATGGCACTAACAGGCAACCCTATAACCAAAACGATGCCGTTTTTCTCTTTTCCTTCGGGTCTAAACAAACACACTTCTTTAGGAATCCAAGTACTCCCAAACTGAGACGGCTCCCCCCATCCGAAATCCGCAGCATTGAAAGGAATTCTCGTCCACGACGTGATAACAAGCGACGCCGTTGCAGTCAAATCAGAAGGCGGCGGCGGCGGCCTTGCATCCACATCAAATCTCTCTATATACTCTCTAACATAATCTTCACCAGCCTTCTGAATCGCATCTTGCACCATTTTAACAGCAAATGAAAATGGCTTCTCCATCAATTCTCCCGCAGTGCAAATACAGTGAGTCACCAAAGCCGCGTTTCCGAAAAACCCTTTTGGCGTTGGAGTCATCTTGATTCTTGATCTTATATCAACTGTAAAAACAAGCTTGGTTCTTGCTGGGGTTCCATTTTTAGGGCCTGGCTTCGGGCTCGCCATAACAAAGCTGCCAACACAGTGAAGCTTGAGCAATAAATTAGCTCTCCATTCTCCATTGCCTTTTTCTTTAAGCCTGAGAGCTTGTTTTGATCAAATGTGAATGATTTGTAGATGGTTTTTTGTTCCTGGTACAAAGTTTCTACGTTTGATATGTCACTTATTGTCACGACCCCCTTCCTAGGCGGGCCCAATCCTAAAAAGAGGTCCGCGATCAACTTCAGCTCGAGCACTCTATATGCCAAATCAACCAAATTAAAACACACAAATAATACATCACAAATTACAAACTGATAAAGTATACACAACCTTTATGATTTACAACACAAGACTTAAATCAAATGCAAATGACGACTCAAATGTCTGGACCAACCCAAAAATACAACTGTGGCACGTGGATCCCAATCTGGTACTGCTCCTGCTATTCTCGCGAACTACCTGAAATGTTTGGGGGAAGAGGGGAATGAGCTTAAAAAGCTCAGCAAGTAAGCACTCATTCTCTCAACAAGACCTCACCAACAAAATAAGATTATATAATAAATATATATAATATATGAAATATCAGTTATCTCAGGCAGAACATACTCACAACAACACATCTCAATCAATCAAGATTTGCTATCCGGATTCGGTATAATAATGGATTGAAACCAATGGGAGAGTACCTCATCACAACTCCCAAGGTTTCCCTCTCTATCAAAACCAATGGAAGAGTATCTCATCACAACTCCCAAGGGTTGCCACCAACTCGAAAACAATGGAAGAGTGTCTCATCACTACCTCCAAGGTTTATCAATATCTCAAACCACCTGATGTATCATCACATCTATCTCCAACCATTATCATACTAAATCCGGTAGCATCACAATAATCTCACACATCATCCAATACAACACATCTCATCTCATTTCATCCATCAACTTATCTCAATATCACATAATACTCAATATTTCAATTCATAGTATGAATATACAATTTATATCTCAAATTAGTATTCATCATTATGTTCTCAAGTTACCGATTTCTTAATCAATTTCCAACGAACATATATAAATATATATATGTATGTATATAATATATATATTATTTATATTATAATACATATATGAAAATAGCATATAATGTCATCACAACAATCATCTCACAACAATACAAACATCCATCAAACATGGTTGCTAATCCGGGTTTAGTATAACAGAGGATTGAAACCAATGGGAAAGTATCTCAATCACAACTCCCAAGTTTCCAACCATATCAGCTCATAACATGTGAGTATAATATACTCGAAGAGGAAGCCCCTGTACTCCCTCATATCAAAACCAGTGGAAGAGTCCTCACTGACAACTTCCAAGGTTTTCCATCATCTCATCTCATCAGAGGTATCATCACATCTCATATCGTCGTTAATCCGACCACTATTATACTAAACCCGCAGCATACACAACAACATCCATCATCAAACACAATCACACCTCACATCCAATCCATCAATCTCATCTCTGAAATCATACATTTTACATCTCAATATTATATCACAACAAGATATATTTAATACAAATATATCTATATAATATACCATTATATATGTATAATATATATTTATAACGACTCTCACAACAACCATCAAACATCAAACAATATGTTAAGAGAATCACCACAGAGTGTACTTACCTCTATCCATGCAAAAGCCCTTAATCCTCGCTAAAAATCTGAAAAATGTAAAATTACGATCAGGTCCCTCAATTATCCAAAATTACGATTTTACCCATAAACTTTCCCGATACGCCAAATAGTCCTAAGATTCTTAAATATTACTATTTAATCCCTAATTAGCAGATTTTACAGTTTTATCCTCTTAATTATGCAAATTTACAATTATATCCAAAACTTTCCAATTCTATCATTTACACCCCCAAAACGGTAATAATTACATACCGAGCTCCAACAATCTCCAAACCTCTCAAAGAAAGATCCACTGGTCAGCCAATATCTCAAGGATCACTGCGACAGCTTCAGAACTTGCTGATACGCTTAATCGAGGAAAGCGGGCCCCACAACGAAGATCGGGCCCCACAACTAAAAAGCGGGCCCCACCACCAGAAACTTTCAACGGTGGATATATATATCAAAACGCTCGAAATTTCGAGAGCAATAATCTGATGTGATCGGATCGTCGATCCAACGGTCGGATCGCAACTTCCAGTACAAATCCCGAATTACCGGTAGATATAAAACGAAAAACAACCCAAACGATGTCGGATCGGGACGTGACCACCGGCGTTGGAAATCTCTCGGCCTGAAAAGTGTTCACTCGCCGGAGGTGGCCGTCAGAAGTGGCCGGAGGTGGCCGGAAATTGCAGAAGAATCGGCGGAGGGTCGCTCACTTCCGGCGGAGGGTGGCGGCGCGTCCGGCGTCCGATGACGTCGATATTGGCGGCGCTGGAAAGCTTACGACGGCATATTTCAGATGGCCCGGCGCGTGGTGGCTGATGGACGGCGGTGAAGCGGCGGCGGCAATTTGAAGTTTCAGTTGTGAGAGAGTGAGAGAAGAAAGAAGAAAGAAAAAAATTAGGAGAGAGAGAAAGAAATTGAAAATGAAATCATTCATCCCCCACACGTTTTTTTTATAGCCAAACACTTTTTTTTTTTTTTTTTGGCCCACTGCTAACTTATCAATTCCTTCACTTTTTTTTTTTTAAGGTATTACAATCTACCCACCTTACAAAAATTTCGTCCCCGAAATTTCTCAATCCTCAAATGATTCTGGGTATTTCTCCTTCAAATCATGTTCCACTTCCCAAGTCGCATCCTGAATGTGATGATTATTCCACAAAACATTTACAAGAGAAATACATCTGGATCTCAACTCTCGAATCTTTTGATCTACGATCTTCACACGCTTTCCTTATAAATCAAGTTCCCGCTCGGCTCCTTCGGTTGACTCTCTAGAATCAGAGAATGGTCTAGTACAATCTTCTTTAAAACGAATACGAAAAACACTAAATGAATCCTTTCTAATCACGGTAATAATGCTAGATGATATGCCACTTTTCACACCTTCT
The DNA here is from genome assembly GCA_019454045.1 of Zanthoxylum bungeanum. Lineage (NCBI taxonomy): Eukaryota > Viridiplantae > Streptophyta > Magnoliopsida > Sapindales > Rutaceae > Zanthoxylum > Zanthoxylum bungeanum. The sequence goes on from SKCR01042765.1 coordinate 11,682, forward strand.
CCAAGATTTCAAAAGAACCAATACAGCTCGGCGAAAACTTTCTCTTCCAGACAAAACTCAATCCTCCTTTATAATAGAAAACTTTCAAAATACTATATCTCCAACTTGGAACTCAAGGTCATACCCCCTACTGTTTACCAAACTCTTCTATCGTTCTACTCAACCAACAGTCTCACTCGGATCAATCTGATCTTATTAGTCATCAATCTACCAAGTCTGAGCCATGAATCGGTCTGTCTCCAATCTCACTCCAATAAACAAAAGTCCTAAATCGCCTCTCTCGTAAAGCCTTAAATAGAGTCGTGTCGATTCTAATCAAAAAGCTATACTTATAAGCAAACTCGATCAAATGCAAATGTTCACCCCTAACTCCCATTTATGTCACAACACACAACCTGAACAAATCTTCTAACATCTGAATAGTCCGCTCTGACTGACCGTCTGTTTGAGGGTGGAATGAGGTACTCGTATAAATCTTTGATCCGATAGTCTTCTAGAAACTCTCCCGAAAATGAGAAGTAAAACCGAGAACTCTATCAGATACAATCGATAAGGGTACACCATGTAATCGTACAATCTGCTCTACAACTAAATATCACTAGTCTCTCTGGTCCCCACGTCACTCGAATCGTTAAAAAGTGAGCAGACCTATACAATCGATTCCCTACTACACAAATTGCATCATAACCATACAGCGTCTTCAACAACCATACCACAAAATCCATCACGATATTTCTGAATAGATATATATATTTCAAACTCTACCGATCATTATACATTTCACACTCACCATCATATGAATAATGCCTCCAATTATTATCATTATTCTAACATGCGCTATAACTTACGAACTAACTGTCTTGTCTCCAAAGGAAAAGGCTCCACCTAAGGGTCCCGCTCAGACAACAACTGTAAAATGCTTTTAGCAGTTTACGCAAAATCCACCAACTTAAGATTCCTACTACCGAAAAGAGGATTTGTATGTCCCTCATACATCTGCTTTACATCTAATCATCACGACAATTATTATCCCTTCCAATAATGCATGGATACTGTGAAAACGTCTTTTCACGAAGAAATTATTGCTATCACCCCTATAAAGAAATGCATAAGTTCTTAGGGAATTACTCAAATTTCTTTAATGGCATCCTCATCTACCAATCCTAATCCCTGTTCAAAATCTGCTAGAGCTAAGGTGATATACCAAAAGCTTTGTAAATGGCCAGTCACTGATCGTGCGATTATAGACTCTAAATATGTTCGAGACCTTTGGAGAGACATCCACGATTGTCTCAATGAAGCTCCATCCGCTCTTCTGCCCAAGGAGATTGCAATGGATATCATGGCAAGAGTTCCTACGAACTTCTTGAGATGGTGTTTCATTCTTAGAACCATTTGGAATGGAAAAACAGATGGTTTAATCCAATACAAAAATAATTCTGCGATTGTTCACTGCGGATATCACAGATTCCATTCCACAGTTTTTATCAACAGTCAGGATTTCTTCAATCATTGCCAATGGAGTCTCGGCACCTTGTTTGAACTTGGTTTCCTAAATGGATTTATCTTTGGACCGAGTCCAATCCATCCCCACTATCCTGGTATCTCAGAAGCCATCCTAAGTGAGCTTCCTCCCTTCGTTAGTAATATCTTATATCGTTGGTATCAACGCCACAAAAGTATTACTGTCTGGATCGAAACCATTACTCCAGAATGGTCAGACGACTATTCACTTATTTACCACCCAATTCATCTAATAAGAATCATACCATCACATCAACTCACTAATTGGAGACTCAGTAGTTGGCCATCTAGACCAAAGCTTAGAGCTTACTATGGATACGATGATATTTTCCCAGCAGATATTACCTTTCGTCAATCCTGTGATCTTAGAGCTCTCTCCGCAGACTCAGTCCGTCGAAGCCTAGAAAGCAATACCAATGATAGAGCTTGGCAACTTTTCACTACTATCGAAGAGTCATCTAGAAGTATCGTCCAAGGTTACAATAAAATCAAGTTTCCCGACAGTCTCGAAATCCAAGTCATCGACGGTCTCATTCCAATGTCTCTACGTGCGAAACGCCAATGGGAAGATTACCAATTCGAAGATGATCCTGTCCTTGCAACACAACCAAGTTGTTATATTCCATAATGTAATGATAAATCTTATATTTTGTTACTGCTTGGTATTATAGCATTTGTTTGCTTAAACAAAAGTGTCAATAAACTCTTATTCCTTCTTTCTCAAACACCAAAATTATAATGTCTTCGACTTATTCACTTACGACGATGTTATAACTACGACAGAAAATTCACATTAGGTACCACTGTAGAAATCACGTCAGAAACAACTACGGAAATAGCGAAATGGGCAACTGTCGAAACTACTGATGGTATAAGTCTAAACTCCTCATTATCCTCAACAATCGGATGAACACAAATAAGTTATAACAATTTCAAGATCTATCGGCCGAGTGTGAGGCCTCTCTACACTATTACACGTCATTCTCGGGTATCGTCAAACTATCCCTCTCCCACGTTGAGTACCAGTACCACGGCCACGTCCAGACATTTTTCTACGGACACAAACTACCCTTTTAATACCCTCATATAATGCAACGTGTCTACAGAACCTAAAACCTTAAGCTCTGATACTAAATCTGTCACGACCCCCCTTCCTAGGGCGGCCCAACCCTAGAAAGAGGTCCGCGATCAACTTCAGCTCGAGCACTCTATATGCCAAATCAACCAAATTAAAACACACAAACAATACATCACAAATTACAAACTCATAAAGTATACACAACCTTTATGATTTACAACACAAGAGTTAAATCAAATGCAAATGACGACTCAAATGTCTGGACCACCCAAAAATACAACTGTGGCACGTGGATCCCAATCTGGTACTGCTCCTGCTATTCTCGCGAACTACCTGAAATGTTTGGGGGAAGAGGGGAATGAGCTTAAAAAGCTCAGCAAGTAAGCACTCATTCTCTCAACAAGACCTCACCAACAAAATAAGATTATATAATAAATATATAATATATGAAATATCAGTTATCTCAGGGCAAACATACTCACAACAACACATCTCAATCAATCAAGATTTGCTATCCGGATCGGTATAATAATGGATTGAAACCAATGGGAGAGTACCTCATCACAACTCCCAAGGTTTCTCTCTCTATCAAAACCAATGGGAGAGTATCTCATCACAACTCCCAAGGGTTGCCACCAACTCGAAAACAATGGAAGAGTGTCTCATCACTACCTCCAAGGTTTATCAATATCTCAAACCACCTGATGTATCATCACATCTATCTCCAACCATTATCATACTAAATCCGGTAGCATCACAATAATCTCACACATCATCCAATACAACACATCTCATCTCATTTCATCCATCAACTTATCTCAATATCACATAATACTCAATATTTCAATTCATAGTATGAATATACAATTTATATCTCAAATTAGTATTCATCATTATGTTCTCAAGTTACCGATTTCTTAATCAATTTCCAACGAACATATATAAATATATATATGTATGTATATATATATATGTATTTATATTATAATACAATATATGAAAATAGCATATAATGTCATCACAACAATCATCTCACAACAATACAAACATCCATCAAACATGGTTGCTAATCCGGGTTTAGTATAACAGAGGATTGAAACCAATGGGAAAGTATCTCAATCACAACTCCCAAGGTTTCCAACCATATCAGCTCATAACATGTGAGTATAATATACTCGAAGAGGAAGCCCCTGTACTCCCTCATATCAAAACCAGTGGAAGAGTCCTCACTGACAACTTCCAAGGTTTTCCATCATCTCATCTCATCAGAGGTATCATCACATCTCATATCGTCGTTAATCCGACCACTATTATACTAAACCCGGCAGCATAACACAACAACATCCATCATCAAACACAATCACACCTCACATCCAATCCATCAATCTCATCTCTGAAATCATACATTTTACATCTCAATATTATCACAACAAGATATATTTAATACAAATATATCTATATAATATACCATTATTATATGTATAATATATATTTATACGACTCTCACAACAACCATCAAACATCAAACAATATGTTAAGAGAATCACCACAGAGTGTACTTACCTCTATCCATGCAAAAGCCCTTAATCCTCGCTAAAAATCTGAAAAATGTAAAATTACGATCAGGTCCCTCAATTATCCAAAATTACGATTTTACCCATAAACTTTCCCGATACGCCAAATAGTCCTAAGATTCTTAAATATTACTATTTAATCCCTAATTAGCAGATTTTACAGTTTTATCCTCTTAATTATGCAAATTTACAATTATATCCAAAACTTCCAATTCTATCATTTACAACACCCCCAAAACGGTAATAATTACATACCGAGCTCCAACAATCTCCAAACCTCTCAAAGAAAGATCCACTGGTCAGCCAATATCTCAAGGATCACTGCGACGGCTTCAGAACTTGCTGATACGCTTAATCGAGGAAAGCGGGCCCCACAACGAAGATCGGGCCCCACAACTAAAAAGCGGGCCCCACCACCAGAAACTTTCAACGGTGGATATATATATCAAAACGCTCGAAATTTCGAGAGCAATAATCTGATGTGATCGGATCGTCGATCCAACGGTCGGATCTCAACTTCCAGTACAAATCCCGAATTACCGGTAGATATAAAACGAAAAACAACCCAAACGATGTCGGATCGGGACGTGACCACCGGCGTTGGAAAGCTCTCGGCCTGAAAAGTGTTCACTCGCCGGAGGTGGCCGTCAGAAGTGGCCGGAGGTGGCCGGAAATTGCAGAAGAATCGGCGGAGAGTGGCGGCGCGTCCGGCGTCCGATGACGTCGATCTTGGCGGCGCTGGAAAGCTTACGACGGCAGCTTTCAGATGGTCCGGCGCGTGGTGGCTGATGGACGGCGGTGAAGCGGCGGCGGCAATTTGAAGTTTCAGTTGTGAGAGAGTGAGAGAAGAAAGAAGAAAGAAAAAAATTAGGAGAGAGAGAAAGAAATTGAAAATGAAATCATATCATCATTCATCCCCACACGTTTTTTTTATAGCCAAACACTTTTTTTTTTTTTTTTTTGGCCCACTGCTAACTTATCAATTCCTTCACTTTTTTTTTTAAGGTATTACACTTATATCTGGAATATTGTTTAAATTTTGTGAGTCATTTCTTCTGTCCAGCGAGGGCTTTTTGGTCATATTAATAAATATAGATCTATCGAGGACTGGGGGTATGGTTAGGGTTACTCCTCTAGCGGTCTCTGCCCATGAACTCACAAACTCCATTGCTGATATCCCATCAGCCATGCAGTGACTAAGTGCCATCCCCAGAACAAAACCTCCACTTTTTTGAATCTTGTTACCTATAAGTAAATTCACAATTAAAAAAAAAAAAATTATTGATGAGATGAATTTAAGAATTTTCGAATAATTTTACCATTGATAAATTCTTGCTCAGTCTCCATATTAAATATCTATTGAAAATCATCCTAAAATACCCTTGTTGATGGTGTTTTCACAGGCACTACAGCATTTAAGACAGCACAACAAGAACAAAGGGGTAAATTCTTTCTCTGGTTGAGATCACGCATCCGACCCGACCACAACATGTGAAGACCCGACCACAACATGTGAAGACCGACCACTTTGGTTCAGATGACCGAGCATTGTAGAGGTCGGCAAGAACACTCTCAGCATAAAAGGTTGCCATGGCCGACTTCATGAATACCGACCAGATAGCAAGGCGTGTTCAGGAAGGTAGAGCACCCTATTTTCTCGGATAATGAGACAAATTATCCTACTTTCACGGGAAAATTGATGAAATTAGTATCTTGATAGGATAAAAGGAGTAAAGGTAGTTTGAAATTAGGAACCCTTGGAAGAAGGAGTTTGACTCAACTAGGAACCCTTGTAAGAGAAGGAGTCTAATTCCTGTTATTATTATAAATAGGAGGGTAGAGCATATGTAAGAGGGACATCTGAAAATCATCACAAGAGTGAGGGATTAGAGTCATAAAGCTCCGATTTGTAAGAGCAAAGAAGAGATCCAAAGAGTGTATTTGAGTAATAAAAAAGTACCACCCTGTTCTTATCCGTGGACGTAGGTCGGATCTCAAAATCCGCCGAACCACGTTAAATCACCTCGTCTGATTGGCGTATTTTCTTGTTTTCCGCTAAGTTTGCTTTTGGTTTCCCGCATAACCAAACAAATTCACAGTTGAAGGAGGATTCCCTCGGAGGTGATATTCCCATATTACCCTGAGACCAAAATCCACCGTCAACAGTTGGCGCCGTCTGTGGGGAACTTCACAAAAAGCAGTTCACGTGATAAGACAAATGGCGGAGGATGGAAATCACCAACCAGGAGGTTCGGCAATGGACTGGATGAAAAGAATGGAAGATAGCATGAGGACTATGATGGATCGACTAGAAAGAATGGAAGGAGCAAACAACGAGAAACCTGAAACCGGGACCGGTCAGAGGAGGAAAGAGAGGGAAAGAGAAAAAAGAGTAGTAGATGTAAGTGAAGACGAGGGACCCAGAAAGAGAGGCCCTTATGGGATAAGATCTGAAGTGGTAGGAAGAGAGCCACGATCAGAAGACACATGGGAGGAAGAAGAGGAGGAACAATCACCCGACCCCTCCTCCGACAGTTTTTACAACTCCGAGAGGGAGGATAGAAAGTACAACGAAGACGTACAGGAGACCTCCGGGCTTATGGAACGCCACACCCGGAACGACAGGCGAACAGAAGGACACAGAAGGCGACACGGGGGCACAGCCCGTGGAATAAAGTCTTGGTTGAGAAAAGAGATAACCATATGGGGAGAAGGCCTCAAGATCGGCACGGGAGACACCCGAGGCGAAGAAGAGGGGTCTCCCCTTACGGAAGAGATAAGGTCAGCACAGTTCCAAAGGCCACTCCGGGCACCATACAAAGGCCACTCCGACCCAAAATCCCACATCGAAAACTTTGTCCTCCTAATGGAAGTACAAGGAGTGACGGGCGACGCCATATGCAAAGTATTTCCCTTAACTCTAGGTGGATCTGCCATCTTATGATATAGAAGTCTGGCCCCGGGGAGCATTCAGAGCTTCTCACAGCTTAAGAAGTCGTTTATCCGGCACTTCAAAGGAGCCTGCACCCCTAAAAAAATGATAGGGGAACTAAGGCTCATGAGACAAGGAGACGACGAAACACTGAAAAGCTTCATTGAAAGATACCACAACACTGTACTCGAGGTCGGAGGATACGAATCCCAAGAAGCCCTGGAAAGTCTAAAAGGGGCCCTAAGGGTCGGGAAACTGTGGACCCACCTGAGAATCCATGAGACACCAGACTATGCTACCGCACTGGAGATAGCCAGGAAGTACGTCCTACTAGAAAGCGAAAAAAAGTATCCCGGAGGGGGACAACCACCAGAGAAAGGGTGACAAGGAGGGAAGACCACCGGCGACCGGAAAGAGAATTCCGGAAGTTCAATCCAAGACCCAAAGAATTCAAGCCAATGGCACAAAAGGATCAAGAAAAGAGGCCCATAACTCAGGTAAACCATGTGGTCCGAGAGGAGGCATATATCCCCCTGAGCAAGCCGCCAGGAGAAATCATCATAGAGATACGGGAGAAATGCCTCTTAATAGAACCCGACCTCAGGAGGTTTCCCCCAGACAGAAAAAACAAAAGATCCTACTGCCTACACCACACAATCTAAAAGGGCACACAACCGATGAGTGCAAGGATCTGCGGGAACAAATGGAGGACCTGGCCCGGAACGGGTACCTGAACAATTACATCGACCACGAGATCATGGCTGCCAGACAAAGGGCAAGGAATCGAGGGGTGAACATCATCGCAGGAGGGGCAACGCTGGCCGGGGACTCTAACCGGTCAAGAAAATTAAATACAGCCGAGCACGGGGGACAGAGGTGCTGAAAACAGAAAAAATACCGAACCCACAAGGAAATCGGTCAACACCCATTATGTTCACCGATGAAGACGCTCAGGGGGTAAGTTTCCCCCACGATGACGCACTAATAATCAAAGCAACGATCGGTGGCACAGAAGTGGACCAAATCCTGGTGGATCCTGGGAGCGCGGTGGACATAATTTCCAAAGAGACTTTGGAGAACCTGGGGTAGAGTACACAGCTCTAACCAAAGACAGCACCCCCATGTACGGATTCGGGGGTTCAACAGTCATACCTCTGGGAAAAATTCAGTTAGCAGTGACGATCGGAGCCGCCCCCAAAACCCGAACAATCATGATAAACTTCACTGTAGTAGACTGCATGAGCGGCTATCAAGTCATTGTCGGCCGCCCCTTCATGATGAAAACCAAGGCCGCAATGTCCTGTTATTACTTGAAATTGAAGTTCCCCACACGGGAAGGGATCAGAATCATATGCGGAAGCCAGAAGATAGCCCGCATCTGTTTTGCCACTTACTCGCGAGAGACCCTCTGCGTGGAAAGAGGCACCAAGAAGAGACAAAGAGACGAGGACGACAAAAACACGAGGAAAAACCCTGCTCCTCGGCCCGATAAAGCTGCACGGCTCGGAGCAGCCGAAGAATTAGAAGAAGTAAAGCTATTCGGGCCTAAGAAAAGCATAAGAATAGAGGGAAGTCTGGACGAGGTTCTAAGAAAAGACTTGTTGGAATGTCTACAAGAGTACCCCGACGTTTTTGCATGGGGACACGGTGACATGCCCGGAATCGACCCAAAATTCGTAAGCCATCGCCTAGCAGTGAACCCATTACACAAGCCAGTAAAACAGAAGAGGAGAATATTCAACCAGGAGCGATGCGGAGCAATAGCAACCGAGGTGGAAAAATTGCTGAAAGCCGGCTTCATCCGGGAAGTAAAATACCCAGAATGGGTGTCCAACGTAGTATTGGTGAAAAAATCTAACGGAAAATGGAGAATGTGCGTAGATTTTACCGACCTCAACAAAGCATGTCCAAAAGACAGCTTTCCCCTCCCAAATATAGACCAACTGGTAGATACAACAGCCTGCCAGAGGCTACTAAGCTTCATGGACGCTTTCTCGGGATACAATCAAGTCAAAATGCACCATGCGGATGAAGAGAAGACCACCTTTATTACTGACCAAGGGATGTACTGCTATAAAGTAATGCCTTTCGGATTGAAGAATGCATGGGCGACTTTCCAGAGACTGGTGAACAAAATCTTCAAACCGCTCATCGGCACAACCATGCTGGTATATGTCGACGATATGATAACAATGTCCGGAGAACCAAGAGACCATGTGGCCGACCTGAAGAAAACTTTCGAACTCCTGAGGAAACACAGTTTAAAGCTCAATCCCGAGAAGTGTGCATTCGAGGTAGCCTCAGGAAAATTTCTGGGCTACATGGTGAGTTCACGAGGCATTGAACCAAACCCGCAAAAGATACAGGCCGTGCTAGACCTGAAGTCACCCCGGACAGTTAAGGAAGTGCAAAGCCTTACAGGAAGAATCGCCGCACTCAACCGGTTCATCTCGCGAGCAACCGACAAGTGCCATCATTTCTTCAAAGTCATCAGAAAAGCTAAAAAAGGGGTCAACTGGACACCCGAGTGCGAAGAAGCCTTCCAGCACCTAAAACAATACCTAGCACAACCCCCTCTCCTAGCCAAACCCCTCCCAGGGGAGACGCTGTATCTATATCTGGCTGTCTCAAAGCACGCAGTAAGCTCGGCACTGGTGCAAGAGACCGACCATGTCCAGAGACCGGTTTACTACGTCAGTAAAGCCCTGCTAGACGCAGAAACTCGATACCCCATACACGAACTCATTGCCCCATCCCTGATCACTGCGGCACGAAAGTTACGACCCTACTTTCAAGCCCATCCTATCAGGGTATACACGGATTATCCCCTAAGACAAATGTTGCAGAAACCAGAGGCCTCAGGAAGACTGATGAAGTGGTCAGTAGAAATAAGCGAGCACGACATCTCATACCTCCCAAGAACAGCAATAAAAGGGCAGGCCTTGGCAGACTTCATAGCGGAACTCACGGAACCACAGGTCTTGACCGTGGAAGAAGACAGGTGGGAAATTTCTGTAGACGGATCCGCAAGTTCGCACGGCTACGGAGCAGGGGTAGCACTAAAAAGTGAAAAGGGAGAAGAAATACTGCTCGCCCTCAAATTCGCCTTCAAAACTACAAACAATGAAGCAGAGTACGAGGCAATACTGGCCGGACTAAGGCTGTGTACGGTAGTAGGGGTCCACAACGTAGTGATCAGGAGTGATTCTCAGCTAGCAATACAACAGCTGAAAGGGGACTTTCAAGCCAGAGAACCAGCCATGGTAGCTTACTTAGCCGAAGTGAAGAAGTGGGTGGAGAAAGTGGGAAACGTACTCTTCGAACAGGTCGGACGAGAAGACAACTGCGAAACAGATTCCCTAGCCAGACTCGCCTCTTCAATGAGGACAGAAAACCCCAGGGTAATCCCTCTTATATACCTCCGAGAAAGAAGCATATGGGAGACAGATGTGGATGTACTAGAAGAAGAAGACGAAGATTCATGGATGCAACCGATCAGGAGATACCTGGAAACATGAGAAACCCCTAAAGATAAAAAGGAGGCCAGGAAGCTGAAGTTCAAGAGAACCAAGTTTTCCCTGATTGAAGGAGTACTCTACCGGAGAGGATACACCGTACCCCTCCTAAGATGCTTAGCACCAGAAGAAGCAGACTACGTGCTCAGGGAGATTCACACAGGCATCTGCGGAAGCCACGACGGGGGAAGATCAATCGCCTTCAGAGCCTTGAGGCAAGGGTTTTACTGGCCAACCATGCACGAGGATGGCATGAGGATAGCACGGAAATGCGAGGGATGCCAAAAGAATGCCAACCTTTACCATCAGCCGGCAGAACAGCTGACCACCATATCCAGCCCCTGACCCTTCGCACAGTGGGGGCTAGACATCATAGGGCCGATGCCGAAAGGATGAGGTCAGGTGAAATATGCAATCGTGGCTATAGATTATTTTACTAAATGGGTAGAGGCAGAACCATTGTCCACCATCTCGGAGAAGAAAGCCACATAGTTCCTAAAGAGAAATATAATTTTCCGGTTCGGAATCCCCCAAGCAATCATCACCAACAATGGAAAGCAATTTGACAGCAGAGGATTCAGAAAACCTTTGTGAAGACCTCCAGATAACTTTGAAATTCGCCTCGCCAGCCCATCCCAAATCAAACGGGCAAGTTGAAGCCACCAATAAAACCATCAAGTCAAACCTGAAAGCTCGACTCGGATCAAGCAAAAGCCTATGGGTCGAGGAGCTACCAGAGGTACTGTGGGCACACCGAACGACCTTCAAGGATTCAATAGGAGAAACACCCCTCTCCCTATCATACGGATGAGAGGCCGTCATCCCGGCAGAGATCGGAATATCAACCCACAGGATCCGCCACTACGAGAACGAACGAAACGAGGAACTCATCAAAAATCACCTCGACCTGATCGAAGAAAGAAGAGAACGGTCAACAGTAAGAGCAGCCATCTACCAGCAGAGAATGGCCCGATTCTACAATAGGAGAGTTCGGACCCGCTCCTTCCTACCAGTCGATCTAGTGCTGAGAAAAGTGACCCTGAACACCCGACGACCCGAAGAAGGTTCGTTAGGTGCCAAGTGGGAAGGACCCTACAAAATCTCCGAGATAGTAAGACCAGGGGCCTACATCCTGGAGCATCTGGACGGCACGAGATTGAAGAAACCATGGAACGCCGAAACGTTGAGAAAGTACTTCCCGTAAAAATCAACTTTCCATTCTTCTATTTTCTTTTTTTGCAGAAACCGGACAAAACACCGAATCAGAACAAATGTTGTAAAGAGGGCGGCCCGCCCCCAAACATGAATAAAAATTCATTTTCTGACAAAATCCTTTTAATAACGTCGGCACAGGGCTGGATTTCATTCCGCCAAGGCCACTGAAACAAACAGCTCGGGGTCGGGCAATGTCCCACCGAGTCTGTCTTTGGACTGGGGACGTAACATTCCCCCATGATCAAGTAATTCTCACTGCTCGGGGTCGGGCGATGTCCCACCGAGTCGGTCTTTGGACTGGGGACGTAACATTCCCCCAGAATCAAGTTATTTAAACAGCTCGGGGTCGGGCCGCGTCCCACCGAGTCTGCCTTTGGACTGGGGATGTAACATTCCCCCAGGACCAAGTAATTCTCGCTGCTCGGGGTCGGGCCGCGTCCCACCAAGTCTGCTTTTGGACTGGGGACGTAACATTCCCCCAGGACTAAGTGATTTCCACAGCTCGGGGTCGGGCGATGTCCCACCGAGTCTGCCTTTGGACTGGGGACGTAACATTCCCCCAGGACCAAGTTATTTAAACAGCTCGGGGTCGGGCCGCGTCCCACCGAGTCTGCCTTTGGACTGGGGACGTAACATTCCCCCAGGACCAAATTATTTAAACAGCTCGGGGTCGGGCCGCGTCCCACCGAGTCTGCCTTTGGACTGGGGACGTAACATTCCCCAGAACCAAGTTATTTAAACAGCTTGGGGTCGGGCCGCGTCCCACCGAGTCTGCCTTTGGACTGGGGACATAACATTCCCCCAGGACCAAGTTATTTAAACAGCTCGGGGTCGGGCCGCGTCCCATCGAGTCTGCCTTTGGACTGGGGACGTAACATTCCCCCAGGACCAAATTATTTAAACGGCTCGGGGTCGGGCAGCGTCCCACCGAGTCTGCCTTTGGACTGGGGACGTAATATTCCCCCAGGACCAAGTTATTTAAACAGCTCGGGGTCGGGCGGTGTCCCACCGAGTCTGCTTCTTTAGTCTGGGGAGGTAACATTCCCCCAGAACCCAAGTCTTTCACTCAACTCGGGGTCGGGTTACGTCCCACCGAGTCAGCCGCTTTGGTCTGGGGAGATAACATTTCCCCAGAACCCAAGCCTTTCGCTCAGCTCAGGGTCGAGATACGCCCCACCAAGTCAGCTCTCCGGACCGGGGACATAAAATTCCCCCGGATCCAAATGCCTCACTCTTCTTGGGGTCAAGCTAGACCCCTCTGACTCGTACTGACCCCTGATCGGCCTTAAAATTGCTAGGATAACAAGAAGCATAAAAAGAAAAGAAGAAGAAGAAAATATATATGTGTACATAAATACAAATTGTAATATTATTACAAAAAAGTTAAAGTGTACATAGGGCCCCGGTGGGGTTACCCTTTCTCATTCAGCCCGCACAGGGGCAGGAACCTCCTCTTCAGCTGGCTCAGGTGGCGAGAGGAGCGGCTCGGCATCAGAAGGAGGAAAGACAGCTTCAAACTCGGCAGCAGGGACAACCTCTGCTTCAGGAACAGGAGAAGGGATCTCGAGGCAGTCATCACCCGCGGCAGGAACCTCCGGTCGTCTTTCATGAGGAGCCTCGGGAGCCGGAACAACCGAAATGGGGGCGGGATCCATCACCTCCTCAGGTGGGGGAGGGATCCACTTCCGAAACTCTTCCTCGGAAATGTCCCCCTTGCAGTAACTGATGGCCGCGTAAATAGGGTCCATATTCAGGCTCGGCAGCACCATCGGTATCATCTCGGCACAGTCGCCAACTCTCTCAAGACGGATGGCCTCCTTCTCGGCCTCAAGATCGGCTTCCCTCTTCTCAAGCTCGATCTCTCTCTCCTCGAGATCAGTCTCTCTCTCCTCAAGCTCGGTCTTCTTCCTCTCAAGACTATCTCGGGCCCGTGCAACCTCCTCGTCTTTACTCTTCAACTTGGCCTCAGCACTTGCTACCTTCCCCCTCAGAACCCCAATTTCAGATTGGGCAGCCTTCAGATCCTCCCGAGCACTATCAGCAAGTTTCCTTTCCAGCACAACAGCTGCTTTGAGAGCCTTGTTCGCTTTGAAATTCTCAACAGCGGTCGCCTCATGATTCTTGATCACCTCCTCCCGGTCAGCCATCTTTGCCTCCACTTCGGAGAGACGACTTTGAAGCCTCTGGGCCTGACCGCCCTCGGACAGCAAAGTCAGAAGAAGACCCTTATTCTTGGCCATAAGGTAGTTGGCCTGCACACAGAAAGGGAGAAAAGAGTCAATACATAAAAAGAGAGAACCAAGACCCAAAAAAAAAACCGAGAAGGGGAGTGAAAATACCTTCGCCATCTGAGAACTCATCTCAGTCACAACACCTTCGGGAGATACATCCTCATATCTCGAGACCTCCCCCAGGGGAATCACCTCGGCCAACTCATTGAAAGCCGGCACTAAGTGAGAGGTAGCCTCCCGGATGCTTTCTCCCAAGTCATCCACCCCGAGGACCACAGGGCCCTTCCGTTTTCTGGAGGAGCCTTCAGAGGACTTCTTCCCCCTACGAACGTCCTTCCTCTTAACCGGAGCGGCTCCCTCATCTTCTTCCTCTTGGGCCAACTCGGTCTCCTCGGTCCCGAACTGACGCTTCCTCTTCCTAAGAGGTTTCGGTGGACCGGCAAGGTGAGCAGATCCTGATGATTGCCCGCCAGAAGGTGAAGATAGTCCCCGAGCACTTGTTTGGACTTGTCCTAAAGATATTTTCTCTGCAAGATCAGGCCGTGCCTGGGAAGTTTCAGCATCGGCGTGGCCGGCCTTCTTCATGGTACCGGCCAACTTCTCAAGAAACTTTGGCCTCTTCGACATACCTGCAGAAAAAGAGGAAGAAAGAGAAATCAGGATCCGAGAACATAACAAAGGCATCAAACACATAAGCAAACAGGCAACCAGCAGACCTCTACCAATCCGACCCGAGACCTCCGGAAGAACGGCCCGAATAAGGCCCGAATCAACAAAGGCCGCATCATTAACCAACTTCTTCCAATGAGCAGCATACCCCCGAGCCCAATGTACCCGCCTCCGAACCTGACGAGAAACCTTGGGAGCATCTCGCCAACAAGCTGGGAGGAACCAGAGAGGTTAGAAAACCTAAAGAAACTAGAGAACGGGAACAAAGAAAGAATGAAGGGGGATTAGACTCCTAACCTCCAGCCCTGAAGACGTCCGGAACCGAGACATCCTCCTCAAATGATCTCAAGACCCGACCCCAATCCCCAGTTGCCCAGAACCAAAGGTCCTTGAAATTCTTGTTAGAGTCAGGAAGTTTCTGGACGAGATTGGACGAGCTGTCATAGGAAGAGAGGTAATACCAACCGTAATGAGTCTTTGGGTTGGATTTCAAACGATATAACCTCTTCACTTCTTCCAAGCAAGGTTCACCCAAACCTGCCCGATGCCAAACCACATATATACCGGCCAGAATCCTCCAACTATTCAAACTTAATTGGCAAGGGGCAATCTCCATCTCAGCAAGCATCCAAGCAAAATAACGTTGTATCGGCAGACGTAGCCCACACTCGAAAAAAGCAGGAAGAAGTGCCACCGAGCCCTCATCAGGCTGACTAGCAAGATCCATTGGGCCGGGAACTTCAAGAGCAATGTCTATTGGGATGCTGTATCGTTGCCGCAATAGCGCCAGATCATCCTCGGTTATCTTAGAAGGACGGTTCATATCCAGAGCCGACGACCCAAGTTCTCCAGGCTCTGGGTCATTCCGAGGAACTCTCTGGTGGTAGGAGTCATTTTCGATCTCAGAAGGAGTAGGGGTAGTGTCGAGGTCTTCTACACTAGGCGTCCCTGAGCCCGAGGAGAGCTCTTCAGCAGGGGGAGTTGAGATTTTGGCAGGCCTTTCGGAGGAAGAATTACTGTCAGACATCCCTGACACCCAGAAAAATAGAGAAGGGATGAGAATCAGTCTACGAGGAGCTACCCACGGTGCCCGTGCTAAACTAGATAAGGAGTCTCTAAAGAAGTGCCCTAAAGCAAGACCCAACAAAACCACAAGTCTCTCCCTAAGCAAAATAAACAAATAGAATCACAACACAACAAAAGAAGAAAGGTCGCCCAGAAGACTTATTTGTTCTTCTCAAAAGCAGGAGGTTATACGGTACGGTGATGCTCGTTCCTTAGGTGCTCGGCAACGAAAAAAGGATGAAGACCGCGGTTGAGCTTCGAGAACACGGAGTTGAAACGGATCGCAAAGAAAATTACAGAAGAGAAGGAGAAATTGCCGAAAAAATAGAACAGTGAAACCCTCGTTTTCTTATAGTCATGATTGGGATGCACATCGCCGTCGGTTTTGGCGGGAACCTAGCGGATGTTTGATAAGTGTCGAAAATTAGAAGAAACCCTAAAGTTGATTTGATGGGCATTTAAGAAGACATGACGGTTGTGCGTCTCGAGGAAAGATGATTGAAACGGCAAAGAAAAATTCTTTTTTTTTGCATTCTGGGACGACTACCAACAAGGACAATCAGCACACCCTCTTCATATAGTTCCCGGTACCAACTCGCATGCTCGTTGGAACCGAGAACTAGGGGACAGATGTTGATGGTGTTTTCAGGCACTACAACATTTAAGACAGCACAACAAGGACAAATGGGTAAATTCTTTCTCTGGTTGAGATCACGCATCCGACCCGACCACAACATGTGAAGACCCGACCACAACATGTGAAGACCGACCACTTTGGTTCAGATGACTGAGCATTGTAGAGGTCGGCAAGAACACTCTCAGCATAAAAGGTTGCCATGGCCGACCTCATGAATACCGACCAGATAGCAATGCGTGTTCAGGAAGGTAGAGCACCCTATTTTCTCGGATAATGAGACAAATTATCCTACTTTCACGGGAAAATTGATGAAATTAGTATCTTGATAGGATAAAAGGAGTAAAGGTAATTTGAAATTAGGAACCCTTGTGGAAGAAGGAGTTTGACTCAACTAGGAACCCTTGTAAGAGAAGGAGTCTAATTCCTGTTATTATTATAAATAGGAGGGTAGAGCATATGTAGAGGGACATCTGAAAATCATCACAAGAGTGAGGGATTAGAGTCATAAAGCTCCGATTTGTAAGAGCAAAGAAGAGATCCAAAGAGTGTATTTGAGTAATAAAAAAGTACCACCCTGTTCTTGTCCGTGGACGTAGGTCGGATCTCAAAATCCGCCGAACCACGTTAAATCACCTCGTCTGATTGGCGTATTTTCTTGTTTTCCGCTAAGTTTGCTTTTGGTTTCCCGCATAACCAAACAAATTCACAGTTGAAGGAGGATTCCCTCGGAGGTGATATTCCCATATTACCCTGAGACCAAAATCCACCGTCAACAACCCTTATTGTTAGTTCTAATATTGTTAAAAATTATTTTTCTTAAATTTTTACAATAAAACTAAGACAAGACACATATTCCATCAATCAACATTCGAGTGAAATTACTGTAAAAGCTTAGAAGAAGTAATTTTTAAAAGTAATAGAATTAACAGCATGTGTGTGAGTATTATTCAAAATATAAAGAATAAATGAATACTTAGCCGATAATATAGGGATTAAACCGAAATTTACCCTTTCAACAATTATTGAATATTTGAAAGAAAAATTAAATTGAAAGATTGTGTACCTGGGCAGTCATAAGAGGCATTTCCAGTATATTTCCATCTCCAGGAACATCATAAACAAGCTTCTCTAACATTGCAGTATTAGGAACTGTAATGTCACCAAGCGTTTCGATTTCACCATCAGCTTCAGCTTCCACAAATGGTACCCCGTTGATACCATCACTATTGCACTCAACAAACAAATTGCCATTAAAGCTTCTTCTTAATCTTCCTGCAAGTGGATAATAATGAACTAAAACTTTGGCTAAAGCTTGTTTAATCACATCACATGCTTCTTTCCCACTACTTTTCTTGCCATCAAGCTTATACATGTAAACTGTTTTCATCATGCTGACGACTGCATGGTCTAGGTTTGACAACAAATAATTCTCCTTACAAGTTTTCGTTTCAGGTTGAACGAAGACAGCTTCTGTTATTCGTATTGAAATAACAGGACCTCCATTTTCGAGGGATTCTTCCATTGGAAATATTAATTTAATTGAACCTGCAAATATTAAACTCAAATTATTGTTGCATCACATGAATTATATATATATATATGAATGTAAGCATATAAGATTGTAAATATTAGAAAGATGAGTAGGTATATTTGTTGCGTGCGCGCTTTTAATTAAAGCATTACCTTGGAAATCTTTTGCTTAAAGAAATTGGAACTTGTACATATAGAGTTCTTCAAAGTGAGGATGCCCTGCTAAATAATAAAATAACAAAATATATTAAAAGATAAAAAAATAAATTTTAATATGAATTTTTTTGGGTCTTTTAACATGCTTATCTAAAAATGATTATGTTTATGTAAATTATATCAATATTATTAAATATTTTTTGTCATCAATACTTACCTATGACGTCTTCAATTATCAAAGATATTATAAGAATAAGTTTGGAAGTGGGGAAAATAGTGCCTTATCACTATTAGTGATCCCTTATGATCCACTCCACATGGAGTGTTTTCTCAGTTAAATTTAGGTCATTTTGATGTTGAATAAATCATGTGAGCAATTTGTAAGATATCAAGTTTAAGGTGAAATATCACAATCAATAATTAATTAGGATTTTATCTTATATTGTAACACAGAAATGATGAGACAATTAATGACTTATGGTTGTCAAAAGAAAATCCATTTAAATTTTTTATAATTGATCGCGATTTTATACCGTACGTAAATATACATATTACTCAATTAATAATTGATTATTAGTTTGGATATTATATCCACATACATTTATTATTTCTCCTATTAATATCAAGACTAACATTTTTAATTTAAACTAATCTATTGGTTGAGAAAATAATGTTTATTATGAAATTAACTGAAAGTAAATAAATAACAAATAATAATTTTGGAGATAAATTTTATATGTGAGAAAAAATTATGGTTGTAACTTCACATAATCACACAAACAATGAGTTCAGACACTTTTCATTCAAATGAGTTGTTACGAATTATTAATTTAAAACATTAAACTATCTACAAGCCTCTTTTGATGATCAGGTAGAAATATTTAATTTTTTTTTAAAAATAACTATTATATTATTATTTAAACCAAGTTCATTAAAAACATTATAATATTATATCGCATGCTGTGTGTCACGGGCCAAATTTTGGTGTCACCAAGTTGGGTCCGTGCGGCACTTGTTAGCGTTGTGCCTAACAAGTCAGCCTAGAATCGACCCTGCAAGGTCGTACCCATGGTTAGCTATTTATATAATGGGATATTATTAGGCAACGAAGTAAAGCATACATCCATAAGCATACATCCACAAGGCATAAGATAATGAAACACATTCAAGCAACACATTCGAACATAGCAATTGGAAATCAAAAGGAAGCATGTTTCATTAAGCAAGCCAACTAAGGGCGAGGGAGTACACAGCTGAAGCCCCTAGTATGCTGGTGGCCAAGGCCCTTCTAAGGTGCCCGGGTCACCCCACTAAAGAGGTTTTAAAGACATTGCACAAGTGCCACTAGGAAAACAACATGATGTTTGATTTGTCACACCCCCTAAAATAGAAAATAAAATAAAATAAGAATAAATACAAAGTGCACACTAGCACCACACACACAAGCGGCCATGGGCAAGTCATTGGCCCTGGACAAGCTTGGAGAGTGTAGGTGCGTTACATCCTCCCCCACTTAATCTGTCGACGTCCTCGTTGACACATCTGAACTGCTCCTCCTCTGCTCTTCACCTCGGTGCTGGTAGGCTTGAAACTCTTCACTCTGCTGCTTCAGTTGGTGCAGATCTTCGGCTCTCTTGTTTTGATGCTGAAGGGTTGTAAAGTCTTCAATCTTCTGTTTAAACTGCTGCAGGTCTTCGACTCTCTCCCAACTTGTCTCTTCATCTCACAGGTCTCTCCATCTCACTAGGAACTCCTTCCCCTGTCGCTGATCTCCGGTTGCCTCCATTTCTGCCAAAATCTCCTCAACTTCCTTCGTTGTCCTCTTTTTTGTTGGTTCTTCAATCTCTGGTCTTCGTAGTTGGTTGCGAGCTGCATCCTTATTATCTGCGTGAAAAGGTCTCAACTTGCTAACATGAAAAACTGGGTGCATCTTCATCCATGCTGGAGTCTCGACTTTGTATGAAGCTTTTCCCACCTTCTTAAGAACGGGAACTGGCCCTTCATATTTCCTCACCAATCTCTTGTCTCTGTTCCCTCTGAATCGTATTTGTTCTGGATTTAACTTGATCAACACCAAATCTCCAGGTTGGAATTCTAAAGGTCTTCTATGCTGATCTGCCCATTTCTTCATCCTCGCGGAAGCCTTCTCCAAATAAGCTCGAGCAATTTCTGTGTTGGTTCTCCATTCCTTAGTGAAGTTGAAAGCTCGTGGGCTCTTCCCGGAATACTCTGTCACTGTGTGTGGGAGTAGAGGCTGCTGGCCCATTACAATTTCAAAAGGTGTCTTGTTGGTTGCGGATCTCTTTTGAGAGTTGAAGCAAAATTGGGCAACATCAAGAAGTTGTACCCAATTTCTCTGGTTGGCATTAACGAAGTGGCGTAAGTACTCTTCCAGCATTCCATTGAATCTCTCTGTCTGTCCATCAGTCTCGGGGTGGTAACTTGTTGACATGTTTAGTTGGGAACCCAGTAGTTTGAAGAGTTCGGACCAGAAAGTTCCCGCAAATCTCTGATCTCGATCACTCACAATTTGTCTAGGCACGCCCCAATACTTTACCACGTGCTTGAAGAATAATTTAGCAGTGTCTTCCGCCTTGCAGTACTTAGGTGCTGGTATGAATGTTGCATATTTGGAGAACCTATCAACAATTACCAATATGTTGGTTAGTTCGCCAATTTTTGGAAGGTTGGTTATGAAGTCAAGGGAGATGCTCTCCCATGGCCTGTTGGGGACGTTCAACGGTTCCAATAATCCAGGGGTCTTCAACTTCTCCACTTTATCCTGCTGAAAAATGAGGCATGTCTTGGTGTACTCTGTCACATCATCCCGCATCTGAGGCCAATAGTATCCTCGTTTCAGTAATGCATGAGTTCTGTGCAAACCCGGATGGCCGGCCCATAAAGTATCATGACATTCCTTTATGAGAATCCTCCGGAGGTTTTCTGACTTAGGAACATACATGCGGTTTCCCTTAGTCCACAGAAGTCCGTCTTCCAACCAGAAGCGACGAGCCTTACCTTCTCTTACTAACTTCAAAATTGCCTTAGAGACATGGTCCTTCTCCAAGTTGTTTCGGATGAGTTCTCTGATAGGTGTACGGATGGTGCTGAAAGACATGTTAGCCAACGCCTTCAAATGAATAAGTTCTGACTTTCGACTCAAAGCATCTGCCACCTGATTCAAACATCCTGCTTTATGCTCAAAGTGAAAGTCGAATTCTGCTAAGAACTCCTGCCATCGAGCCTGTTTCGAAGTAAGCTTTGGTTGAGTGAGGAAATAACTGACTGCGGAGTTATCTGTTTTCACCACAAATCTCGACCCGAGAAGGTAATGTCTCCACACCCGCAGACAATGTATCACTGCTAATAGTTCTTTTTCTTGTGCTGTATACCGCTGTTCTGTTTCGGAAAGCTTACGACTTTCATAGGCAATAGGGTGACCTTCCTGAAGCAACACCCCTCCAAGTGCAAAGTCTGAAGCATCCGTCTGAACTTCAAATGGTTTGGCCATCTCCGGGAGAATGAGAACTGGGTCCCCTATCATCGCTTCCTTTAAGCTTTCAAAGGCTTCTCTGCACGCATCAGTCCATTCCCATGTCACCTCCTTCTTTAATAGTTCTGTCAAGGGTATTGCCTTCTTGGAGTATCCTCTTACGAATCTCCGGTAGTAGTTGGTAAGTCCAAGGAAAGACCGTAATTCTTTGACATTAGCTGGGGCGCTCCACTCGCGTATTGCTCGTACTTTCTCCATGTCCATTCGTATATGACCCTGCCCTATGATATGGCGAGGAGGAATTTGATGCGTTCCTGGGCGAATGAGCATTTTTCTTTCTTCACAAATAGTCTATTATCTTTCAACTTCTGGAATACCATGGCAAGATGTCTCTTGTGTTCCTCCAATGTAGTGCTATAAACCACAATGTCATCTAAGTAAACCACTACAAATCTGTCAAGGTATTCATGGAAGACTTCATTCATTAGGGTGCAAAATGTTGCGGGAGCATTAGTTAGTCCAAACGGCATCACCAAGAATTCAAATGCTCCATATCGGGTGACACAAGTCGTCTTCGGTTCATCCCCTTCGGCAATTCTCATCTGATAATATCCTGAACGTAAGTCCAGCTTCGAAAAGTATCTTGCTCCACTCAGTTGGTCGAACAAATCTGCTATCAGGGGAATGGGGTAGGTATTTCGCACTGTCAACTTGTTCAAAGCCCTATAGTCGATGCACAATCTCAGACTTCCATCTTGTTTCTTTTGGAATAAGACAGGGGCTCCATATGGGGCCTTTGAAGGCCTGATGAAGCCTGCCTCCAACAAATCATCTAGTTGCTTGCGAAGTTCAGCTAATTCTGGTGGAGCCATCCTATAAGGTGCTCTTGCCGGCGGTTTAGCTGGATGAACTAACTCAATCTGGTGATCAACGGACCTCCTCGGAGGTAAGACTTTGGGGAGCTGATCAGGCATCACTTCAGCAAACTCTTCTAAAACACTGTTGATCTCAGGCACCGGGGTTTCTTCTCTCCCTTCTCCAACTGCTGTAGGGATAGCAATGAATGTTGGCTCCCGCCTCTTGATCCCCTTCTTAAACTGGATTGCGGATAGTAGTCTTCCTTCTGTGGGAGGTTTTACCTTTGCTGGCACTACTGCAGGTTTCTCCCCCATGATCAACAAGCTCCCTACAGCTGGGACAGGGATGGCCCCCTTGTCAAGTAGGAATTCCATTCCTAGAACAATATCGAAGTCATCCATCTGGACCGCCACAAGGTCAGTTCGACCTTCCCACGTGCCGATCTTTACTCTTACTTGTTTCGCTAGCCCACTCGTGGGTAGCGCTTGTGAATTAACCGCTTTCATGCGACCCGCATCTCGCTCTAAATTGAGCCCCAGACGCTTCGCTTCGGCGGTAGAAATAAAGTTATGGGTGGCCCCCGTGTCCACCATAACGCTTTTTGCCGCAACTCCATTAATCAATGCATCAACAAACATGAGGCCCTTCCCCGAGACCTTCTGAGTTTCTGGTTGTTTGTTAAGGGCATTGAGCATCCTCAAGGCCACCATTCGGCTAGATTCTTCCCGTTCTGGGCCCTTCTCAGTCGGGCGTCGTCGTTCTTCCTCTTCTTCTTGTGCTAGGAGGGCCGCCATTCTTGATTTCTTAGGGCATTCCATAGCTCGATGTGGCCCATCACAAATAAAACAACTCAAGGGCTTCTTCTCATTTGGAGGACCGTTCTGAGGTGCCGGCCATTTGAAGTTCGAGGAACTTGACTCAATTCTCTTTTCCGCTCCCCCACTTCTATCGTTGTTCCAGTTTCTAGGCCTCTTATTCCCACTATCGTTATTAGTAGGAGCCGGTGTAGATCTCTTTGATGGAGGTCCCTCGAGGGAATAGTCCGTTAATTGTTCCGCCGCAGCTTGTTCTGAAGCCAAGTCTTTCACTCGTTGCCTCTGTAACTCTGTTCTAGCCCAAGGCTTCAACCCCTCTATAAAATAGAAGAGTTTGTCTTATTCGGACATGTCTCGGATATCCAACATCAATCCGGAGAACTTCCTCACATATTCCCGGACGGAACCTGTATGTTTTAGGTCTCTTAGTTGTCGTCGAGCTATGTAAGCCACATTTCCTGGTAGGAATTGAGCTTTTAGCTCACGCTTCAAATCCTCCCAATTGTCAACGGCGCATCGTCCTTCCTTGATTTCAATGTGTTTTGCCCTCCACCAAGACTTCGCATCTCCAGACAAATACATCAAGGTTATTGAGACCTTGTCCCCTTCTTCTTCTATCCGTGAAGCTTTAAAGTACTGCTCCATGTCAAAGAGGAAGTTTTCGAGGGCTTGTGCGTCTCTGATACCATCGTATACTCTAGGCTCTGGGATTTTGGATCTCTTCTGTTCTATGCTCTGAGTAGTTGTGGGCAAGTTTGAGACAGCGAGGGCGGTGAGATTCACCCTCACGCTCAACTCTGCCAACTGCTCTTTCAAGGAGCTCACGGCATCTTGCCAATTATTGGCATCTCCCCCTTCTCGTGGGGCACTAGTGCTAGCACCTGTTGCTTGAGTTTCTAGGGCACTTACCCTGGTTGTAAGGGCCTCGAGTACCTTGATAGTTTGCCTGAGGTTTTCGACATCTGAAGTCTTGTTCGTGAGTGTTGAAACGAGACTATCAATATCCACTAGTTTTTTCTCAACAACATCCAAGCGCGCTTTTGTGGAGGATTTCGTAGCCATTTTGCAACACAACTTTGAACCACGCTCTGATACCAACTGTCACGGGCCAAACTTTGGTGTCACCAAGTTGGGTCCGTGCGGCACTTGTTAGCGTTGTGCCTAACAAGTCAGCCTAGAATCGACCCTGCAAGGTCGTACCCATGGTTAGCTATTTATATAATGGGACATTATTAGGCAACGAAGTAAAGCATACATCCATAAGCATACATCCACAAGGCATAAGATAATGAAACACATTCAAGCAACACATTCGAACATAGCAATTGGAAATCAAAAGGAAGCATGTTTCATTAAGCAAGCCAACTAAGGGCGAGGGAGTACACAGCTGAAGCCCCTAGTATGCTGGTGGCCAAGGCCCTTCTAAGGTGCCCGGGTCACCCCCCCTAAAGAGGTTTTAAAGACTTTGCACAAGTGCCACTAGGAAACACACATGATGTTTGAGTTGTCACACCCCCTAAAATAGAAAATAAAATAAAATAAGAATAAATACAAAGTGCACACTAGCACCACACACACAAGCGGCCATGGGCAAGTCATTGGCCCTGGACAAGCTTGGAGAGTGTAGGTGCGTTACACTGTGCATATATATATATATCTATCCTGAAAGAAAATATATTCAAAAGAAATCATACGCTTACATTAGACATTCTTTTCATAATGATGAATGTTGATAAGGTTAATCTTATCCCAATCGGCTCTTAATAACCATAGTCCAGGTATATCACCAAAAAACAATCTTAAATAATAAATGGATGGAGTCATGTATTAATTATTATATTTCTTGATGATCAATTATTTCTCTCGTCACATTTGGTAGCCATTACAAGCTACACATGTACTTAATTAATAGTGGGCAGAAGTATACGCGTTTTTTTTCAGTTTCTTGGTGAATATGGAAGCAATAATTCATTTATCTTTAACTTGGTGACCATGAATGATGAACTCCGTAGTGAAAGTTTTCTTGTCTCTCACTAGTCAAAACCATGATGTGTTTCTTGACAGAAAGCAAATGCAATATATGTTGTCATCAACAACAAGAAAAAAAAAATCTCTTTATTTCCATCAATGAGCCTTAACTTATTGAATTTTTTTTTTTTTTTGAAATCGGTGAAAATTCCGTCGCAAAATCATTATTTTTGGGCTTAAGCGGACTAAATAAAATTACCGGTTGTCTCAGACTCTTACAAAAAACGTACTCTTTGAATTCAAACCTAAAACCTGAAAGTCAGATCCAAATCTCACACCACCAAACCAGACCTTAACTTATGAACCTATCTTGCTTGCAATACCAAAATTTGTTATTATTTTAATTATGAGTGGATATAGAACAATCTTATATGCACTCCCTGAGTATACCTTAAATACTGAAATTTTATCACTATAATTTAATGAATTAACTATTTTTGCACAATAAAAATAAAATTTCGATAAGCGGGATATATATATTGAGGAGTCCTCTAACCACCTCTTTATAAAACTCATTTTCTAAGAAGTTTTATTTGAGATCTATAGCTCTGGTTACTTACTATCTGTGTCACTTGGGCTTAGTGTTTTCAATGATGTCTACTGCTTCAATCTTGGCAAAATCGACGTCCTGTTTTTCGAGTTTGGGGTGTGTGATGCTAGTTTTAATGCCGGCTATTGAGAAAAACATAATGAAAATTTAAAAAATTTTAATTTTTTTTGAGTCATAGGTTGTGAAGCATAAGTCCGAATGATGAGTTTGTTTGCTTATGATGAATTCTTGGAAAACAATATGGCCCAAATTATTTTTATCCGATGCTTTGAGTAGGTGATCTAAGTTAAACTTATACGCACTTAAAAGCATATATGTGTCTGTTAGTCGACAAAGTGACCAGTTAAGAAAATTATTTGAAGATGAATGACTGTTTACTTAGATATCCGTCGCTGTTTGCAATTGTTATGCTGTATGGTATGACTAAAAAAAGAAAAAAAAAAGTAAAAAAAATAGACTACCTATAATCGATAAGTGTGAAGTTACCCATGGGTGAGTGTTAGGACCACCAAGAAGAGAAATGATACCTTAAGGGATATGTGAGTTCAAAAAAAAAATAAAGAGAAAAGTCGTACCATACGGAGTGCAGATTGGCAGACACGAACACGTTTGAGATATTTAGGTTGGTTTGACCCATCGGCTCCCAATTTTTGAGATAAAATCATCAAGTTGCCTCCCTTAAGAGTCGAACTGTGACTAGACCTTTTCACACACTGTGAATCAGACTTAGATGATTTATTCAAGAATTTGAATTTGAGTCATGTTGAGTAAATTGAGGATTTCCTTAATAGGCATTGTTTGAGAGCGATATTATGTGTAACTCCCATGACTGTTTTAGTATTTTTATTTTTTTATTTTTGTGTGTGATTGCATGTGCATGTGAATGACGTTTGTATCTGTCGTCACTATAAGCCCTTATGAGACTATAACTTGTCCATTAGGGTCGCCTAGTGATTTAAAGACTTGTTGCATATGCTAAATATAACCGTGATCCCTACGAAAGTGGGTTATGTTAATTTATTTTAGTTAATTTATTTTGTATTATTTCTTGTTGTTTTACTCGAGGACTAGCAAAATATTAAGTTTGGAGGTCTTATGAGCGGTTAATATGTCTAAATTTACCACCCATTTTGGTGAGACAGATCCGGATCCCATAGGGTCGGACAGGGCTCTGTGCAGCGAAAACGGGTCTAAGCCACAGAGATAGAGTATTAGTGTATTTTTAAATAATAAAATAGAATACTATATGACCGGCGTAAACACACACGTATAACGCAAGCGCACGTATCGTTCAAGTAGTATAAAAATATCGATCCCACGAGGACTTAATTCCTACTGTTGTTATTAATTATTGAGTCTATTTATTTACAGATATCTAATTGAATGTAGAAGAGAATGATTGTTTGATTGGTTGAAAGTGGTTTTTCAAAATAAATAAATAAAAAGACAAAAGAAAATACTAAGGAAAATAACAAAAGACACAAAGATCTAGGGTTGTGATCATTCTAATATCATTTTAAAGATGAAGTGGTTATTTTATGTTTGTGTAATAAATCAGTTTACTAACATGGAACACTAAATTATGCAAAAGCCTCTGTCGATGGTCAGACACAAATACCCAGTTTAACCCAATTGAACCATATGTCTATGTCAACCAAATTATCTGGATTCATTAAGTTTAAGTTCCAATTATGGCTACCCCCGCCTGACAGGTATATGTCTATCCTGTAAGGAAATCTATTAAAGGGTTATCTATCCTCAAGGGAGATCGTGTGGACTATTGAGTCTAAGGTCTTAAACTTAAAATCCCTATGTCTAGTTCATTTTAAGTTTCCCATTTCAATTTTATTAATGGCCAGTTAATGAAAAAGCATTAAGATTAAGACTCAATAAATAAATCTTTATATTACCCAAGCTACAATCTAACCCTTTATAAACCGGTGATATTGGATTTCATCACAACCCCAGATAATTGGCTTAGTTACGACACATATTTACGGGTAGTAAAAAAAACTTAAATAAAATAAAAAAATAAAGTAAAATACTGAAAATTAAATACTGAAAAGTAAATGCTGAAAGTAAATTACTGAAAGTAAATTGCTGAAAGTAAATTGCTGAAAGTAAATTGCTGAAAGTAAATATTCTGAAAAGTAAAAACTGAAAATTAAAGAAAGAAAAGTACTGTGTGTAAAAGTAAATTGCGGAAAGTAAAAACTGAAAAGTAAAGAAAAGAAAGTGCGAAAACGAAAATTAATTACTGAAAGCTGTAAATAAACAAACAAGATACAATCTTCTTATTCTTAAGGAATTCCTTAGAAGAAAGTATGAATTTTACAAATGAAATGGCTTGGTATTTATAGGCAAAATTTTGCCTCCATCAAATCATCCACCAAATCAATTATTAATTGTTCCACTAATTGCTCCACCAAATCCATTATTAATTGCTCCACTAATCTCTTATCATGTTTGGTGATGATTTGATAATTTTTATTATTATTTATTAATTTATTTTTTGCTTTGAAAATGATTGAAAGTGACTTTAATAATTACACACTACACACTTCTGGATGGTTCATCAATTTCGGGCATGAAATATTCAGAATTCGAAATTATTTTGTCTTTCAAAGTTGTAGATCTTTGAGTCTTCTTTAATCTGGAACTTGAATCAACTCAATCCAATAACTGAGTAAAAAGTTATGCCCAAAATACGATAGATGCGCAAAACTGGAATTTCCAAAACTGCACTTCGTCAAAACGCCCTTTCAAGTTTCCAATCTCCAAAATTAAAATATCAAGTCCAATAATTGCCCTTATTTGACCCATATTTCATCCTAAATGATTTCATTGAGACCCGATATTATTTTATCTGCAAAATAAACTAAAACACATCAAAACATTCATCAAACCCGAGAAACTAAACAAAATATTAAGTTAAAGGGGCGGTAAATATTGATATATTTTCCGCTCATCACACCCCCAACCTAATATTTGCTGCTAGTCCTCGAGAAAAACAACAAAATAAAATTAAAATTAACTAAGCCACTTTCGTAGGGATCACAGTTGCATTTAGCATATGCAACAAGCCTTTAAACCCTAGGTGTCCCTAGTGGACGAGTTGTAGTCTCGTGAGGGTTTACAGCAATGATACCCACAAACATTTTATAAAAGTAAAAATGTAGTGAAACTAATGCACACAAAAGCAAAAAGACAAGAGAAAAAGAATAAAGAAGTTAGTGACTAATCAGGTGAAACTTCTACTCCAAGTTACTAGTTGTTTTGTTTCATTCTAAATTACCGAATAAGTAAATTCTCCGATTATTTTTACCATTCTCCATATACACAGCCAACAAAATATTAAACAACTCATTTTTGCCCACAACAGTCATAAGTGCAGTTGATAAGAGAGTAATATTTTTGTCCTAAAGTTTTATCAGAATTCACACCTTTTTTGCAGCAATGGAATAATTTTTCATTTTTCTGATTTTTTCTTTGATTTTTCTCTTTTTTTTATTTATATACAATATCTTCCATCTATGTAACGAGTATTGGGTCGGTGGCTCCCAAACCAGTTGGCTTTAGGGCACCAGGTGTTAAGACACCCATACGGACTTAATTACTCAGACTTAAATATATATATATTTTTGCAGCATCTTCGATCCATGTACGAGCTTTGGGCCAGTGACTCCCAAACCAGTTGGTTTTAGGGCACTAGGTGTTAAAACACCCTTACAGACTTAATAACTCGGATCTCAGATTTATTTATTTTTTTTTTAAACCATTGCTTTTTGAGATGTTTCTTCCAATTAAACTAGAGCACTGAATATTACAAACTTTTCAATTTTAGCTCATGTCCGTATGTTACCATGTATGTTGATAATATCTGTCAACTGAGCATATGAAGATTCATTTTAGTCAATTTTATGGAGAATTTACAAATTAAATAATTCAAAAGGAAATAAACAAAAATTAACTTGTTTCGAAATAGGTTTGAGATACGTCTAGGAGTGGAAACTCCTTACTCAGCTACCTCTTACCAATTTCACATTTTTAGTCAGAATAAAAACAAAAAAACAAAAAATATTTTTGTAATTTTTGAAAATTTTCCAATTTTTTTTTCGAAAAATTTTGGACTAAAAATAAAGAAATAACACACAAACTAAACACAAGGTACTGATCAACTAATTCCCTCCCCCAAACCTAAATGAGACATTGTCCCCAATGTCTTAAACAGTAGAAGAAGAGTTTAGAAGATAATACCTGGTTAGCCGAAATTCTACAGGAATTTAAAGGTTAAGATCCAGATTAACCCGACGCCTCTTACCACGATTGTCCTCGGACCAATTTATCTTTGAAAGGATAGGGTCAACTTGTGGTTCATAGGCTATGAGTTGGTCTATTAGATCTGGTGCAGTTCTGGCAGTGAAAGGAGTTCTTTCATAGGTTTTGACACGAACCCATTTCTCCGAGCATCATCAAGAAACACACAAAAAAAATCATAAAATCCATCAACGTTAAGCAGTCCAAGCGGTTTCTGGTGTATGTTCAGGTTCGCCCAAGATAGAACTATAAAAATTTCCTCCAATGTGCCTAAGCACCTGGCAAAGCGATAAAAGCATCAACACGGTTAATCATTTCTACCAGTCGTTCAGACATACCTGGCACCATCAGTTCCTCTCCGTTTGATGATCCAATAAGATTTGCCTCTGCCAAGGGTTTTGGGATGATTCCCAAAACATGACTGCCTCCTTCCTGTACAGCCTTTGAAACGATCCCCATAAGTCCAAGATTGCCTCCGCCATATATTAAGTGATATTCCTTGCAGCTAAGACTCGACCCAACTCCTGTGCTGCTTCTACGTATTGTGGCTTAGTACCAACACTAGTACCGCAAAACACACAGATATTTTCAACTCATCTTCTTGAAGTAGCTTCCATTTTTTTTTACGTGTTTCTTTCTCAACTCTGGATGCCTTCAAAAGTGCAATGACGGGCTGAATTTATAGTACCTGAAAAGGGTGAGTAAAAATAGCACACGTATCTTCCAGAGGACGATTAGTAGCGAAATAATATCGTGTTAGTCAAAAAGGTCTGGATCCTGTCGGAGAAAATAAAAGAAAACAACAAAACAAATCACAATTATTAGAAAAGACAAAAGATATAATATTTACAAGAAAAGTAACGGCTTGAATGACGTCTATGCGTCAGGGACAAGCTTCCCATCCAATTTTCTTATAAATTGGCAAACATGGTCTTTTTGAGTCAGATTCCCGAGACTTAACAGTTGTCTTTCCTTTTGGAAGTTGTGTATGTAATTTGCGAATGGCTATATGAACATATCCACTGGGATGCGTCTCAAGAGTTAAAGATATATCATCTAAAGACTCCTTACTCAAGCCATCCCTAATAAATTTAATTTTGTCTTCGCGATTATCAGACACCATTCCTAAAGAACGACAACGAGTGTTGCAATTAAATCGTGCACATTTGTAACAAACACCCATTTGCTTAGCTCTACGTTTCTTTGCATAGGTGTTTCTTCCAAAACCAGGCAGTTGTGAAATAAAAGAGTCAGAAGACTCACCTGCCAATCGGACTCGTGCTTCAATTACCCAACGAATATCATTAGGAATACCATGGATCATCAGTAGTCTCATTCGTTCCAAGCAAGCTTTGTAAACTTTCATCAGAGATTTTTTTGGGAGAGAAGGAAATTGCTTGCGAAGATTTGCGAGAGCTTCTTCCATCTTGAAATGACTTAATCTGCAAAAACTAAACACACAAAATTAAATCACACTAAATCACAATATATACAAAAATTGCATGGGTTGCCTCCCTACTAGCGCTAAGTTTAAAGTCGTCAGCCAGACGTGGCTTTTCGAACGTTAAGCTGGCTCTGAAAGTGTGACACTTTCTTTTTGTCGCTCAAATGATTCTCCCCAGTAGTGCTTGACACGCTTGTTTTTAACCTTGAAAGTTTTGTTAGCGTCAGGATCATATATCTCAACGGCTCTATTTGGTAAAACTTTGGTGATCACAAATGGACCTGACCACCGTGATTTTGGCTTCCATGGGAAGAATTTCACCCTTGATTTGTTTAACAGTACCTTCTGCCCTGGTTCCAGTTGTATGCGCACTAACTTCTCATCATGTCTCTTCTTGCCATTTTCTTTGTACAATTTGGCATCCTCAAAAGGCTGATTGTGAAATTCCTCCAATTCGTTTTGCTGGTGGAACTTTTTCTCTTCTGTTGCTTGTAGAGCAAGAATTGGCTCTTTCAGTGCAAAAGATGCTTTATCTTTAGGCTCCACAGGCAATTGACATGTTTTAAGTTTGTCAGTAGAACTTTGTATTTCATCAGAGTTCTGAATGGTACTGTGTATCACATCGAGTTTGAAACATTCCTCCTTCTTTTCATCATCTGGGAAATTCATGGCCTTGAAAACATTGAATGTTACTTCTTGGTCCTGTACCCTCATGGTTAGTTCTCCTTTTTGTACATCAATAATGGTTCGACCTGTAGCCAAGAACGGTCTCCCGAGGATGATTGGCACATCTGCGTCTTCCTCCATATCAAAGATAATAAAATCTGCTGGGAAAATGAATTTGTCAACCTTGACCAGCACATCCTCAACTACGCCTCTTGGAAATACGAGCGTTCTATCAGCAAGTTGTAGTGAGACTTAAGTTGGCATTGTTTCTCCAATCTGTAATTTCCTGAAAATAGAGAAATGCATCAAGTTAACACTAGCACCTAAATCACACAAAGCCTTACCAAAGTTATGTTCTCCTATGACGCAAGGAACAGTGAAACTGCCAGGATCTTTCAACTTCGGGGGAAGTTTCCTCTGAATGATAGCACTGCATTCTTCTGTTAATGCTACTGTCTCGTAATCTCCCAATCTCCGTTTTTTTGAAAGAATATCTTTCATGAATTTGGCATAGGTGGGCATTTGTTCCAACGCTTCTGCAAATGGAATGTTGATATGCAGCTTTTTGAATATTTCCAGGAATCGGGAAAATTGTTTGTCCAATTTATTTTTCTGAAGACGTTGAGGAAAATGTGGAGGTGGAGTGATCTGTTCTTTTTCCTTTGCTTCTTTTTCCTCCATTTGTTGCTTTGTTTCTTTTGGAAATTCCTCAGGAGTTGAATTGACTCCAACATCTTTGTTGATTTCAGTACCGCTCTTTAACATGATGGCATGACATTGTTCCTTCCCCATGTTTCTTGGATTTGGCTCTGTGTTGCTGGGAAGGGTACCTGGCGGTCTGTAACTCTGAGCATTGGCCAGTTGTCCGATTTGATTCTCCAGTGCTTTGATGGAAGCTGATTGGCTCTGAAACATAGCATCGTATTTTTTTAATGATTCAGCACTTCTGTTATTCCTGGTTCATTTATCTGTTCTTGGCCTTTGTTCTGTTGTTGGAATCCAGGTGGTGGATAGTTATGCTGTTGGAATCCAGGTGGTGGATTGTTCTTTTGCCCTGAGTTGTTGCTCCATGAAAAATTAGGATGATTCCTCCACCCGGATTGTAGGTGTTGGAATATGGATTGTTCCCCTGTCTATTGAAATTGTTGACATAATTCACCGTCTCTTCAAGTTGGTTTGGTTCTGGTGCTCCTCCATATGGTGAACTTGTGGATCCAGTGGTAAGAGTCTCCATGAATTTGCATATTGATCTAGCTTGGTGTTGACTGCTGTATTAGCTCCACTTTCATAAATTCCTGCAATTCTTTGGATCATTCTCCTTTCAGTTGGCCACAAGGAATTGTTGTTGGCCATTTCTTCGATTAGTTCACAGGCTTGATCTTCTCCTTTTTCCATTAAAGCTCCTTCAGCAGCAGCATCGATTGTGGTTCTCATTATTCCAGAAAGTCCATTATAGAATGTATGGACTTGAAGCCATTTTGGAATCTCTTGGTGTGGACATTTCCGAGAGTAAATCTTTGTACCTTTCCCAAGCTTTGCAGAGGGATTCTGAATCTTGTTGTACAAAGGATGTGATGTCATTCCTCAGCTTTCCGGTTCTGGCTGGTGGAAAGTACTTTGCAAGAAATTTGGTGGCTAAAGTGTTCCAAGTTGTGATAGAACCTGGTGGTAGTGAATGTAGCCAAGCTTTATCTCTGTCCTTCAAGGAGTATGGAAAAACTCGCAGTCTCATTGCTTCTTCCGCTTCTCGGTTATAATTAAAAGTGCCGCAAACTTCCAGGAAGTTGCTGATGTGGGCATTAGGATCTTCAGTTGCATTTCCCCCAAACTGAACTGAGTGCTGAATCATCTGAATGCATGTTTTGATGTCACACGCATTTGCTGGTAAGGGAGGAAGTACAATACAGGAAATGAGTCTGTCAACCACCGGAATGGTTCTGTCTCGAATGGGAATTGGTGGTGCAACCTCCAACGGTTCAGGTTCCATGTTGACTAAAACTTCTTGGCCTTATCGCCTTTCCCTTCTCAACTGTCTGATGGTTCTTTCAATTTCTGGGTCAAGCGATCGGAGTTCAAAGCTTCTGGTTCGTCTCATGTAGTTTCTGAGAACCTGAAACACAACAAAACAAAAACAATAAGTAAAAACAAATTAGATACAAGTAACGTATCTAACCCCTAAATTAATAGTGAAAGATAAATAAGTCCCCGGCAACGGCGCCAAAAACTTGACCGGCGTAAACACACACGTATAACGCAAGCGCACGTATCGTTCAAGTAGTATAAAAATATCGATCCCACGAGGACTTAATTCCTACTGTTGTTATTAATTATTGAGTCTATTTATTTACAGATATCTAATTGAATGTAGAAGAGAATGATTGTTTGATTGGTTGAAAGTGGTTTTTCAAAAATAAATAAATAAAAAGACAAAAGAAAATACTAAGGAAAATAACAAAAGACACAAAGATCTAGGGTTGTGATTCATTCTAATATCATTTTAAAGATGAAGTGGTTATTTTATGTTTGTGTAATAAATCAGTTTACTAATCTGGAACACTAAATTATGCAAAAGCCTCTGTCGATGGTCAGATACAAATACCCAATTTAACCCAATTGAACCATATGTCTATGTCAACCAAATTATCTGGATTCATTAAGTTTAAGTTCCAATTATGGCTACCCCCGCCTGACAGGTATATGTCTATCCTGTAAGGAAATCTATTAAAGGGTTATCTATCCTCAAGGGAGATCATGGACTATTGAGTCTAAGGTCTTAAACTTAAAATCCCTATGTCTAGTTCATTTTAAGTTTCCCATTTCAATTTTATTAATGGCCAGTTAATGAAAAAGCATTAAGATTAAGACTCAATAAATAAATCTTTATATTACCCAAGCTATAATCTAACCCTTTATAAACCGGTGATATTGGATTTCATCACAACCCCAGATAACTGGCTTAGTTACGACACATATTTACGGGTAGTAAAAAAAACTTAAATAAAATAAAAGACATAAAGTAAAATACTGAAAATTAAATACTGAAAAGTAAATGCTGAAAGTAAATTACTGAAAAGTAAATGCTGAAAGTAAATTGCTGAAAGTAAATTGCTGAAAGTAAATTACTGAAAAGTAAAAACTGAAAATTAAAGAAAGAAAAGTAATGTGCATAAAAGTAAATTGCGGAAAGTAAAAACTGAAAAGTAAAGAAAAGAAAGTCCGAAAACGAAAATTAATTACTGAAAGCTGTAAATAAACAAACAAGATACAATCTTCTTAGTATTCTTAAGGAATTCCTTAAAAGAAAGTATGAATTTTACAAATGAAATGGCTTGGTATTTATAGGCAAAATTTTGCCTCCATCAAATCATCCACCAAATCAATTATTAATTGCTCCACTAATTGCTCCACCAAATCCATTATTAATTGCTCCACTGATCTCTTATCATGTTTGGTGATGATTTGATAATTTTTATTATTTATTTATTAATTTATTTTTGCTTTGAAAATGATTGAAAGTGACTTTAATAATTACACACTACACACTTCTGGATGGTTCATCAATTTCGGGCATGAAATATTCAGAATTCGAAATTATTTTGTCTTTCAAAGTTGTAGATCTTTGAGTATTCTTTAATCTGGAACTTGAATCAGCTGAATCCAATATCTGAGTAAAAAGTTATGCCCAAAATACGACAGATGCGCAAAACTGGAATTTCCAAAACTGCACTTCGTCAAAACGCCCTTTCAAGTTTCCAATCTCCAAAATTAAAATATCAAGTCCAATAATTGCCTTTATTTGACCCATATTTCATCCTAAATGATTTCATTGAGACCCGATATTATTTTATCTGCAAAATAAACTAAAACACATCAAAACATTCATCAAACCCGAGAACTAAACAAAATATTAAGCTAAAGGGGCGGTAAATATTGATATATTTTCCGCTCATCACTATACTCTATTATGATTTCATAGGAAAAAATCGAAGACGAATCAAAGTCCGAAAAAATGGGATAAAATAAAATTTCTACGCGTGCGTTATAGTGCACGAGCACTGTTTATTAAGAGCTGATGTTAATTAGCTCTATGGAAATGAAATTCTAGAAAGATGAAAAATTGATTTTTCCACCCAATATATTTTCAATCTTTTCAAAACATTTCCAAACACCCAAAATCTAATTTTTAATATCAAAACCAATATCAACACATTTTAAATAACTAATTTTTTTTTCAAAATGTCAAATATCTTTACAAAAATATAAATATATTCAAAAAACATATATGCATAAATTTTGAATCTAAAATACAAACCAAGCAAGAGTCATAACCTATGAACAATTATAGGTCACTTAAAGGTGGTTAAATAATTCTAGAATGGTAGTTATAACTCTAAGCTTTTATTTATAGTTCAAAACCCCTTTTTGTATTTCATATCCACCATGAACAAAATTTGACCCAATCACTGTCACGACCCCCTCACTAGAGCGGCCCAACCCTAGAAAGAAGTTCGTGAACAACATTAGCTCGAGCATTCTATATGTTAAACCACCAAATAAATATGCACAATTAATACATCACAAGTTACAAATACATGAATTATACATAATTTTTACGGTTTACAAGACAAGTCTTAAAAATATACAAATGATGACTCAAATGTGTGGACCAACCAGAAAAATAAATGTGGCACGTGGATCCAATTCTGGTACTGCTTCTGCTGTGCTCGCGAACTACCTGGAATGTTTAGGGGAAAAAGGGAGTGAGCTTAAAAAGCTCAGCAATAAAACACTCATACTCTCAACATGATCTCACCAATAAAATAGGGATATATATAAGTATGTATGTGTGTGTGTATATGTGTGTATATATATAATATAATATAATATAATATAATATATGAAAATAAAATATATTATAATAACAACTCAAACAAACATCCCACAACAATACAAACATCCATCAAACATGATTGCTAATCCGGATCCAGTATAATAGTGGATTGAAACCAATGAGAGAGTCTCTCTCACACCCTCAAGGTTTCCAACCATATCAACTCGCAAAATATATGTGAGTGGGTTAAAACCATGGGAGAGTCCCTCTCATACCCCCAAGATTTTTCACCATATAATCTCGTAAAATATCTCATCACATCTCATCTTATATCTGACTACTATTATACAAAACCCGGCAGCACAATACAACAACATGTATCATCAAATACAATCACATCTTACATCCAATCCATCAATCTCATCTCAACAATCATGAATTCATATTTATCATGCTTTCAATTAATCAATATTTATATCTCCAAAAAATATATATATAAATATAAATATATATATATATATATATATGTATATGTATATAAAATTATAATTATACCAATATATTTATATATAGACTTTCACAACAACCATTAATCAACAAACAATTATGTTAAGGGAATCATCGTGCAGTGTACTTACTTTTATCCATGCAAAAGCCCTTAATATATCTATATCCTCGTTAAGAATATGAAAAATGTAAAATTATGATCATGTCCCATAATTTATCCAAAATTATGATTTTATCCCTAAACTTTTTAAATTTCCATTTTAGCCCATAAAATTTTCTAATATGTCCAAATAGTCCTAAAACTCTTAAATATTATCATTTAACCCCTAAAATCAGAATTTACAGTTTTACCCTCTTAATCATGTAAATATACAATAAAGTCCAAAACTTTCAAATTCTATCATTTACACCCCAAAACGGTAATAATTACATACCGAGCTCCAACGACCTCCAAATCTCACAATGAAAGAGCCACTGGTCAGAAAACATCTCAAAGATCACAGCGACGGTGGTGGTAGGGGCTCAAACACGGCGGTTATCGATGATCGGTTAAACACCGATAACAACCGTATTTTACTCATTTCTCGACAACCGAAGGTTTGATTTGGGCAAACAAAGTATCCAACTCGCGTATCTCGATGAGGGGAAAATTCCGGTCTGGGAGGTGTCATACACCCGTTGCGGCATGTGGAACGCATGGGATCAAGTTGTCGGCATGTGGGGGCGCTTCCGACAATGGTTCGACGGCAATCCGGTGCCAATGGATTCATCTCGTCGAGGGGATGATCCAAATGTGGTCACTTGTCGGAAACAGAGATCGGACAATATTGAAAACTTCATTTCTCTCTCTGTCCATGTACTTTCTCTCTCTTCTGGATAATCCACTCTCTTGCTCTCGATTTCTCTCTCTAAAACTCCAAAAAATTTCTCTCAAAATTCTCTGGAATTACTCTCAACTCCTCTGGAATTGTCTTCAATATACCTCACCCTCCTCTCTCTAAATCACAACTCCAAAATCTTCTTGGATGGCCATTAGAAGTATTGTTCCCATAACCAAACACATGCAAAGCTTACCACTCTCCATCTTTCTTTAATAGTGTAATATCCTGAGTTTTTTCGAAACACTGTAGGAATGTTTCCGAATTAAAGATAATGATTTGTAACGATATGATAATCAAAAATCGGAGTTTACAAGTTAGGAAATAGATGATAATATTTTTAAATGAAGATTCGCCGTATTAGAAAATGAGTGGTTTTGAGAACCAGTTTCGCGATTTCTGATTGTATCAGTTATACTCGTAAAAGTTTCTTGTGTCGGCTATAAAAATACCAAACGAACTCCGATTGAGCTGATTCTTGAACCATCAGACTCATTTTTCTAAGACGAACAACTTTCGCATTGAATATTTTTCGAAATTTACATCAAAATGACTTAAAATTTATGAATTTTCAAGAATTTTCCATTAGAGGGTCTGATTTTAATTTTACAGGGATCTGAATGTAAATTTCAGAAATTTTTCTATATAAACCTAAAAATTTTTAGAAATTGCAAATATTGCATAATTTCTCTAAATCACAAAATACACCCTCATCTCTCAAAATAGGGGGAACGATGACTTCCCTACGCCGATGGCCAGTCGGCCAAGTCCAGCCGTCACGATGTTGCCGGAGGGAGCGTCCGACCACCCTACGTTCGACGGTGGTCGGCGGTGATACAGAAAACACCGGCAACTGTGAGAATTTGAGGTGAGGAGGCGCATCTTTTGGTCTCTCGATCCCGGCCTGTCGCTTCGTTTCATAGCCCGAGCCACCCTCCAAATCGAAGCTCTCCGAGAGTACTACAAGGCTGTTGTGTCATTTTTACTGAATGGTGCTTGGTTTTGCGTGAATCGAGAGAAGAAGATTCAGATGAATAGTGACTCATGATGAACAGTAATTCTAATAGAAATTCCGTCGATTCTAGTGCGTTCGTGGGATGGTTTGGAGTCTGTATATGGCCTCAAAATCTCGGTAAGACCTCCCGTTAAAGATTCATAAATTTCAAGTTTATAGTTAAATGTTCGGATGTATCCAATAGCTTTGTAGAGTTATGTATTGATATAAACTGAATTGATTGAGTATTACTATATTGAAAAATGTGCTTTTGGTAGAATTCGAGTGAAAACAGAATGAGTTTGCTCGATCCGATAGAATATATAAATTTCGGTAAAAGTGGATTTTGTGTATGAAAATATGTTTTGGTTTTGATGATAGTTATGAGTTATTTATGATATTACGAATATATTTGGATAAATCTGGGAAGGTTCGAAGGGTTCAAGACCCTTCCATAACGTTTGCGAAAATATTTTCGGAAGAATTTTCCAAAAACGCGTAAACTGAGTGTTTAAGTTACTGACCACTTGGAATAGTTTATAACGATGTTTTAAGGTTACTGAAACTGAAAATATTGAAAATGGATTTGATTTGGTTATACCAGAAAGATCTGGGATTTTATTATAGTTTAATCGAGAACTCCGTAAGTCGTGTCTATAATGATGTTTCGCCATTTGTTTTGGCAAAATTGACTAGAACCTACGACGCTCGCAAAACCAGGTAAGTAACTCATGCGAGGAATACTTAATTTATTGATATGCGTTATATATATATTATATATATAAACACACACACATATAAATGATTGAAGTGTTTAGGATAATTCGATGATAGTTAGAGATACTCCTGAGATAGAGTTCGAGAACATGTATAGTTAAGTTTATCGAACTCCACAGGTATGGACTTTTGTCAATGCTTTGATATGAAGTGCAATGCTTGATGAACTTATTGTTTATGCGTATGTATGGATGTACATAAGGATATGAATTTGTAATGATATGAATGCGTGTATGTAAAGGAATATGTCCATGTATAAGTATATGAATGTGTGTTCGCATATGTATATGATATTAAGATATGTATATGTTGAACATACAGAATTGGTAAAATAAGCTATTGGTATTAGTTTATGTAAGTGTATGCAATATGAATAAGTTGTCATTGATTTATACATGTGAGTTATATATATAAAGGTTGAATTGGTTAAGTGTGATAAAGAATGAGAGTGAGCTAAGCATTTCCTGAATGAAAGAGATGACGACTGTTAAAGGCTATATTACCCGAATTCGGAGGATTGAGTATATTAGTATGTTTGATTTATACACGTATAAGTATGACTACTATGATGATAAAATAATATTTGTGGGATATGAGATTTGATTTCGTAATGATGTGTTTATTCATGAGTTTGAAGTATAAGTATGTATCCCAGTATGTGAATGATGTTTGGATTGTTTGTCATATATGTGCTTGTATATGAGGAGTCATGTGATGAGTTTATGTTATATGGTATGTGAGCCTGTATGTATGTTTGATTTGATGATGTGATCTTTGATGTATTGATTGTTATGGGTGCTTCATATTTGGTTGCGTGATGACTGTAGATACCTCTGAGTGTGTGTATGTGTGTGATGAAACTAGCGATATGTGTGGGTTATGTATGCTTATGTGAAACAATGGATGATTTGAAACTGATGTAACTATCAAAGGTTATAGAGCGTGTTTTCTAAATTGTATTGATATGTAGGCATGTGTGTAAGAGTTCTGAGATTGAATTTGCATGTTTATAAAATAGGTGTGCTAAGGTATGTGTTAATGTAAATGAAACACAAGTGTTAAGCTATGGTAAGATTATCGTGGATTAAAGAAGATTAGAAAAAGATGTGTGTTGATATTGAAGAAAGTTTGTTAGATTCACCGATTTGATGATATTTCAAAAAATTTACCGTGATAAGTATTAATAAGTGACTTCATGTTTCAATATTGAAATGGTTTCGATGTTATGTGATGTACTTTGTTGATTTTGAATCCGTTTCGTGTGCTTTGAATCTCTAGCCACTACATTGACAATATGTAAATATGAAAATTTGATATGGGTAAAGTAGGAAGGATAAGAGAATGTTGATAATTCTAAGACTTGTAATAAATTGAAAACTCTGAAAAATTTCTAGTGTGATTAATTTGTATGTTTTGTTTGTAATGTTTGCATGGTTACTTACTGAGTTTTTTAAAACTCACACTAAATCAGTTTGCTAGTTTTGCAGGTTGGTTTCTAGGTAGGTCAATCACTCCAACTTTGAAGTCATGTTCGAGACGTGGATCACCCAGCAGCAGTCACCCTCACAAGTGTCCTGGAAAGGAGTCAGAGGTTTAGGAGTTTTGATTAATATTCTTTTGTTTTGGTGCTGAACACGTGAATTGTATTTAATAAGTTAAAGCTTTAATTATTTATGATGTTGTGGGCTGAGCCCTTGAGTGTTGCAGATGAAATGGCCACGGAGCCCTTAGGTAATGTTTTTGATGTGTTGGTGTGGACCTGAGGTCCATTTTGATATATGATGTTTATTTTGGAATCGCGTTGGTGCTGGATTGAGAGCTAGGGTGTCCGGTTTTATGATACATCATGCCGAATTTTCGTAAATTTAGAGGCTTATGGAGATGGGTCAATCTTGTCTCCTGTCGGTAGTATCCTACCTCTGGCAGGGCATTACAGTTGTGGTATCAGAGCAAATGTTAGGGTGTCGGTGACTGCTTCTACAGGGTATCCGATCGTCTGAGTAAGTTTTTGTTGCGTATAAAGCATATAAGTCATGTTTGTTATTTGATTTCATATCTGTTATATGGGTATGATGTGCTATGATTTTGATTGATATGGATGATTTGGATTATTGATATATGTTTGTGTACTATGATATATGTATGTGTATGGGTATGCTAACTTAAAAATATTAGGTTTGTATAGGTATATGTATAAGTAAGTTATGTAAATTTGAGGTGTTTTGAGGTATGAGTGATTCTATGATATTGATAGTCTGAATTATGAAATGATATTTTGAACCATGTTTTGAAAACTTGGTATTTGATTTTTGGCACGAAAGTGTTTTGAAAAGAAAGAAAGAAAGGAAAAAGAGAAAGAAAGAAAGTTATCAGATGTTTTGATTTTTGATTTTAAAGAAAAAGAAAATATTTTCGCTTCGACGCTAGATTTACATTATCATGTTTTGAAATCTATCGATATGTTTTCGTCTCGGAGCTCGAAAATGATTTGATGTTTTTAAACTGTAAAACTTGTTTCCGCCGAGACGTTCGAATTTTTTTTTTCTCGCACGATGCTTGATGATTTTATGTTTTTGACCCTTCGTGGTGATCATATATATTTCGTTCCAGATTGGCCACCCGGAGCGCTCGTTATGGGTCCAGACCATAAGAAAATGGCTGGCCCACTACCCTGTCGATATGGTCCGTACACTGTCCGGTCTATGCGCGCGACTGAGCAGTGGACGATCGGTATGTATTTTGAAAACTTTGCATCAAAAATTTCTTTTGATTTACGCATATTTGTGTTTTGGGGGGGGGATGATTTCAAAAGATTTTTTTTTTGTTTGATGCATTTCGTCATTACTTTTGATATTATACGATATGATGTTTTTATATGTTTCCGTCTCAGTGATCGTTTTATATTTTCTTGATGTGTTTCCACTGAGATGATCGATCATTGTTATGTTTCCGCCCCGACGATCGGTGTATGCATTTATGTTTTTACGACTCATCATATGTTTCCACCGGGGTGATCGTTATAGTGTAAGCCATCAGAAATGGTATGATCCAAACCCTCTGTCGACAGGGGATCAATTCGTTCATTGTCCGATCTATGCATGCGATTCGGACATTGGGCGCTCGTTTATTTTCGTCCAGTGAGCTATGTTGGATGCTCGATATGGTTTTACGATGATGAATTTTGAAATTGATTTTGTTTACAATAAAAGAATTTTTCAAATGTATTTTTTAAATAATTTTTGAAAGAGATCGTCTTACGTTTTCAAATGTATTTTGAATGATGACAGAGATTAACAGATTTCAGACTATCAACATCGTAAGAGTATTATGGTTGTCACTTCTGGTTGTGACAATAGAGGTATTTATTGGTATAAAGTTTATATCGTTATAAGAGTACATATATAAGTTTATAGTTAGACATGGATTTTATAGGTATAGTGATGGTTATATGTGCTATATGGTCATCCACACAAAGTTGTATGTGCGATGAGATATGTATGGATGTAAACTTTAAAGTTGATGTCGTTTACATATATGACATCACATAACTTGACTTGATTCGACTTTCACAAACAATTTGTCTTGATTCGACTTAAAAGTATTTGCTGATATTAATTGTCATAATACCATCATTAATAAATAGAATTCTAACTTCTTCAACTATCTTTTTCATCTTAATTATATATCTCATATATCAAGTTTGCAAATGAAATGGGCAATTAAGACCTCATTTTATAAGTTTATAATATAATTTTTAAAGTAATGATTCATAAATATAAGAGAGAATGGATCATTAATGAAGAGAAAATGAAATTTAATCACAATTTGTTATTTTTTTTATATAGTTTTGCTTACGGGTTCTTTAGTATTAAAGTTTGAGTTGTGCTAGCGGCACCCCTTTCAACCTTCAAATTTCCACTGTGACTTTGTCTTTGACCCTACAAACACGGAGATAAATTTCCACAACGACTTTCACATGGAGTGTTCCTGATAAACCACATACTCATACATCTCAAAGGAGATAAATAAAACTTCTAAATTTCCACAAATGACTTGACTTGGAGCAAATAGAAATATTTAGAATTGTTCTTATTACTACAATTGCAACTTTAGACCGTAGGTTTAATAAGCTGCAAGGACCACTCCCAGTTCCATCGGTGTCGACCTTTCCATTTCTAATTTCAAACAATCGGCTGATAGGAGAAATTCCATTTCTAAGTTCGGGTTTTTAGACATAGTTAGAAATTTTTTTTTTTTTTAATGATAATATAAAAATAAAAATATAAGAAGTCAAATCATAAAAGTACTTATTTTAAAAGTTAATATTGTAGGAATTTTAAATTCTAAAAGGTTAAAATTGAAAAAATTATAAAATTTTCAAGGTGAGGCACCGTTTAATTGATAGGTTCCTTCCACCCTAGGGTTCCATCTAGTGAACCATTCTTGAATGCATTGAATTTTTTTACTGGGTGTATTGCTATATGAGATTATTAT
Source organism: Zanthoxylum bungeanum (assembly GCA_019454045.1). NCBI lineage: Eukaryota > Viridiplantae > Streptophyta > Magnoliopsida > Sapindales > Rutaceae > Zanthoxylum > Zanthoxylum bungeanum. The sequence continues at coordinate 56,460 of SKCR01042765.1, forward strand.
ATTATGTGATGACGCATGAAAATATAGAAGGATGTGAGTTTTTAGTTAAAATATTGGAAATTAACCATGGCAGTAGTTCATCCTCAATGTATATGGATTCACTTTCATAGCTAGCCAGCATTCATGGCATTTCAACACAAAATATTTTGGTGGAATTTTGCCTGTAAATTCATTTGTGGTTGGGGATGGTAACGGGACATATATAATAAAAGGATGTCAATATTCATAATCAACCTTAATGTATCAGATTTTTGTGCGGATTTTTGTTCATACAAAAATTTAATCTCTACTAGAATATGGATGTCAATATTCATACCCACTATATTCAACAAACAAAAATATAATATTATCTTTTTACCTACCTCTAACATACTGGATCCCGCTTTCATGAATTTTCGCCATCCCAATAACACACAAGCTGGGAAACTCAAAATATATTTCAGATCTATGTTGAAACTGGTGGGCTGAAAACTTACCCCAGAAGGAGGAAGAGAGGCCCAATGATACCAATTACAACCCAGCAAGTCACAACCCAGCAAGTGGCAGCAATGACAGCAATGACACCTGTACCAAAGAGCAATGGGAGGTGTGGGGACCACAGGGGGGAGAGGACAACAGCAACAAAAGGGTGCTGGAAGGACAACATAGAGGAGATTTCGCAGAAAACAGAAAGGTGGGTCTGGAGGAAAGGCAAGGAGGAGGTTTGAGGGTGTGAATCTACCTTGATTTAGTTTTAGTATTTTTCTTGGGTTTGTTTTATACTCAGCAGCTGAGTCTGCATTTGGCTTTATATAGCAGATGCGTCTGCAATATCTTGTTCTTCTTTTATTTACAAGACATTTACTCAAACAAACATTATTCCCAGTAAATCTATGACAAATGGGTTTGTTTTATATAACACCCAATTCTCTACACATGCGAATTTAACAAGGTTATTAAAACAGCCATCGCCGGCTTTCATATCTAGAATTTCACAAACAACTTGACTCGATTCGACTTAAAAGTAATTGCAGATCACACCAATCATGCTGTCGTCTCTGATATTATTAATAATTATGCTTTTATTATTAAGTTTTACAACCATAAACATATTCAAAAAAAGATAGTATTTGTTAATTTCCACACAAATAAACAAATAGAATTCAACTTCTTCAACTATCTTATTCATCTCATTATATCTCATATATCAAGTTTACAAATGAAATAGATAATTAAGACCTCATTTTCTAGGTTTACAAACCTGATTTTTACATTAATCAATCATAAACGTAAGAGATAATGGCTCATCGATTGAGATAAAATGAAATTTCATAACAATTTATTCTTTTTTATTAATTTTGCATGGGGTTTTCTAGTTATAAATTTTGAGTGGTGCTAGTGGAACCCCTTTACAACACGAAATTTGAACGAAATTTGACTTTGTCCCCGCACTCAAAAAGATCAATTTCCACAACGACTTTGACTTGGAGTGCTCCTGATAAACCACACACTCATACATCTCGTAGAAGATAAACTTCTAAATTTCACAAATGACTTTACTTGGAGCAATTACAAATATTTAGAAATATTTTTGCAGCAATTTCAAGTTGCCTATAAAAGCAACGCAGTCTTACTACCTTGCTTGTCATAAAAAGCGAAAAAAAAAAAACTTACAAGAATTCCTGTTGAGACATTAATCATGGGTTTATCCTTGTATTTTTTCACATCCATGCACTTACTGTCTTCCTTCTTAATGTTTCATATTGCATTTGCTCACTTCACTTCTTCTCTGCAGCCACTCTGCCATGATCATGACCGTTCTGCCTTGTTGAAATTCAATGCAAGCCTTGTCATTAATCAGTCTGTTTCTGGTTATCCTTCTGCTTATCCCAAGGTTGCTTCATGGAATCTGGATAGCGACTGCTGCTCATGGGACGGTGTCAAATGCAATGAAAACACTGGTCGTGTTGTAGAGCTTGATCTTGCTAGCAGTTTCCTATATGGTATTATCAACTCTACCAGCACTCTCTTTCACCTTGTCCATCTTCAACGGCTTGATCTCTCCGATAACGACTTCATTTTCTCGGAAATCCCTTCCGAAATCTTAAACTTTTCAAAGCTAACACATCTAATATCTCTGGTTCTTTATTTTCTGGTCAAATACCAGCAGAGTTGCTAGATCTCTCCAATTTGGAGTTCCTTGATCTTTCATATAATTATTTCAACGATGAATTTTTTTTGAAGCTCCAAAAGCCAGGTCTAGCAAATCTAGCTGAGAAGTTAACCAACCTGAAAATACTTAATCTTATCGATGTCGATATTTCTTCAATAGTTCCTCGTACATTGGCAAATTTATCTTCTTTGCGTTTCTTATCCCTCAGTGGATGCAATTTGCAAGGTGAATTTCCCCCAGAGATTTTCCAGTTACCCAACCTTCATTTTCTTGATATGATGATAAATCCTAAGCTTACTGGATATTTGCCAGAATTTCAAAAAAACAGTCTCCTTGAAGATTTGAGACTTTCAAGGACTGGATTTTCAGGTAAGATTCCATATTCAATAGGAAACCTTAAATCATTGCACTACTTGGTATATCTAGCTGTTCATTTTCAGGAACAATTCCTCCTTCACTAGGTAACCTTACCAACCTCGAACATTTGATCCTTTCTGATAATGAATTTTCGGGTGGGTTGCCTACCTCCATTGGAAATCTTGCTTCTTTGAAAACTCTAGCAATTTCTTCATTGAATTTATCAGGCAAAGTTCAGGCTTTACTAGGTAATCTGACCCAACTCATTCATTGACAATTACTGGTAGCGATTTTTCTAACCTAAACTCTAGTTCATTGTCTTGGCTCGGTAATCTTAACCAACTCACTCTTTTGGACTTTTCCAACAGCAACTTAACTGGTGAGATCCCATATGTGCTCTCGAACGTAACACAACTTGCTGAGTTGCATTTGGGTCATAACCAATTAACTGGTCCAATCCCATATTGGTTGATGAAACTAAATAAACTATCCTCCCTCTTCTTGTCGTTTAATCAACTGAGTGGTCATATTCCAGTTGAAATTAGGAACCTAACTCAACTGCAGGTTCTGGTATTTTCATCGAATCAATTGGAAGGCTCTATTCCTACCTCAATCTCTGAGCTCAGGAATCTTGAAAAGCTTGACCTTTCTTCCAACAATCTCGGAGGCACAATGGACCTAAACATGTTGCTTCTTAGCTTGAAAAGTTTAGAAGCATTAGTCCTCTCGTCAAATAAAATATCAGTGCTCACCAGAAATGCTAGTAGTAATATGAATAAATTCCGGATCCTAGGATTCAGATCATGTAACCTTAGCGAGTTCCCATATTTTTTGCACAACCAAGATGAATTGTTATCGCTGGATCTTTCTTCTAACAAGATTGTTGGACAATTACCTGGATGGTTTTTAAATGTAAGTCTAAATACTTTGGAATATTTGAACCTGTCTCACAATCTATTGACAGGCTTCGAGCATGATATCTTTGTTCTCCCATGGAATAACCTAGCAGCTTTAGACTTTAGGTTTAATAAGCTGCAAGGACCACTCCCAGTTCCACCAGTGTCAATAATAAGCTGCAAGGACCACTCCCAGTGTCAATGTATACATATCTCATTTCAAACAATCGGCTGATAGGAGAAATTCCACCATCCATATGCAGTTTAAATGGTCTTCATGCTCTTGATTTATCTTACAATAACTTGAGTGGCATGCTTCCAGAATGTTTGGGTAATTTAGTTATAAGCTGTCGGTACTAAAATTACAAGGTAACAACATTTATGGAAGCATTCCTCAAAGTTTCATGAATGGAACAAAGCTGAGGATGATTGATCTAAGCAACAATTATTGCAAGGGAGAGTTCCTAAATCACTCGCCAATTGTCTTCTGCTAAAATTTCTCAATCTTGGAAATAACCAAATCACTGATGTTTTCCCTTCTTGGTTGGGAGCTCTTCCGGAGTTAGAAGTTCTTGTCTTGAGAGAAAACAGATTTCATGGAGTAATAAAGGAACCTGAAGCAGATTTTGATTTTCCCAAGCTGCGCATCATTGATCTTTCTCATAACAGATTTGTGGGCAATCTTCCATCAAAGCATTTCAATTGTTGGAATTCCATGAAAGATGTCAATGCAAGTAATCTAACATATATGCATGATACATTATTTCCTCCTCGTATTCCTGTATTCACTTATTTTGGCTTATTTGATTACTCACTAACATTGAGTAACAAAGGCACAGACAGAGAATATGAGAAGCTCTCCAATCTGATCACAGCAATTATTCTCTCTAACAACAGTTTTGCCGGAGAAATTCCAAAGTCAATTGCTGATTTAAAGGGGCTTCGAAATCTCAACCTTTCCCACAACAATCTGGAAGGTCAAATTCCATCATCTTTGAGTAACCTAAAGGCTTTAGAGTCATTGGACCTCTCCAGCAACAAGCTCTCAGGAAATATTCCTCAACAACTAGAAGAGATCACATCCCTTGCAGTTTTTGATGTCTCACATAACAATCTCACTGGAGCAATACCACAAGGAAAACAATTCAGTACATTTAAAAACGGTTCGTTTGATGGAAACACAGGATTGTGCGGAGAACCTTTGTCCAAAAAATGCGAAAATTCCGAGATATCACCGGATGAAGATCAACAATCAGAATCTTTTTTCGAATTTGGTTGGGAGGTAGTGTTGATTGGATATGCATGTGGACAATAATTGGAGTGGTACTTGGTCACATCTTCTGCACAAGAAAATATGAATGGCTTCTAAAGACTTTTCGATTGCGACCGAAAAGTAATCAAAGGAGGAGGAGGAGGAGGAGGGGACACATGCAACGAATGTAACTAATATTTTGTGTTTTTTGTTTTAAAAAAAATAATGTGTGTTTTGCTTTCCTTTCTTTGAAAAAGAGTTGTGGCATCAAGTCAAGAATAATGTGTGTTTTGTATGGTTAGTTGGTATTGGTTGTTAATTTTTAGTTTTAATTTTTTTCTTTTTTGGTTTAGATAATGTATACCACGGTTTTCCTCCGTCAAAAGTGAGGGTTATTAATAAAATTTGGGAGGTACCCTCCTCTTTTCTTTAAAAAGAAATTCATACGCTTGTTTCTTTTTTCCTTCCAAACTTAACTAGTCTCTTATCTATCTATCTATCTATCTGGATTGAGGTAAATATTATTTGTATTTCAATCTGAATGTAATTACAATGTAACGACCTTTATATAGGCAATACAAATAAACTAAAATAGGAAGGGAAAATCTAATTATGTATACAATGAATGGAAAATGGAAGTTGCCTAGAATATAAAACTATAATATGAATGTAAATATTAATTTCCTTAACCCCCTCAAACTCAAGCTGGTGGAAGAGAAACAAGCTTGAGTTTGGAAACCAATTCTCGAAAGTGCCCTGGAAGCTGAGGCTTGATAAACAGATCAACAGGTTGCTCTGTAGAGGGAATGTCACAAAGTCGAATAGTGCCTTGACTGACATGGTGATAAATAAAATGACAATCAGTTTCGATGTGTTTCGTGCGTTCATGGTAGACATCATTATGCGCGATATAAATGGCACTTTTGTTGTCACAGTGGAGAGAGGTAGCATGAGAATGAGGAACACTCATGTCACCGAGAAGCCAGCGTACCCAAATGATTTATTGAGTAGCATCAGCAATCGCACGATATTCAAATTCAGTACTGGAGCGAGAAACCACTTATTGTTTCTTACTACGCCAAGAAATAAGAGAGTCGCCTAAGATGAGATATAAACCAGTTGTAGACCTCGATCAGTGGGATCATCAGCCCAACTAGCATCAGAGTAGGCACACAACTCAAGAGATGAAGCATCGGAAAAATGAAGACCATGAAATAATATGCCATTGATGTAGCGGAGTAAATGAAGAACAACATCATAGTGAACAGAGCGAAGGGTAGACATAAACTGACTAACAACATGAACGACGTAGGCAATATCAGGCTGAGTAACTGTTAAATAAACCAAGCTGCCAACAAGCTAACGGTAAAGAGTAACATCATGAAGAGGAGTACCATCAGTGATAACAAGTTTAATTTGAGGATCTAGAAGGGTAGAAATGGTATTGCTATCAGTCAACCCTGCCCGAGCCAATACATCAGAAGCGTACTTAGCCTGAGATAGATAATAGCCAGTTTGATCATAGAGTACCTCAAGACCAAGAAAATAACTGAGATGACCAAGGTCTTTCATCTCAAAATGGTGCTGAAGAGAGGTCTTAAGTTCAGAGATGCCGTGCAAATCATCCTATGTGATAATCATATCATCCACATAGAGAAAACTAAAAATAGAGTCATGATCAGTTTGACGAAGAAAAAGTGTCGAGTCATAGGCACTGGAGGTGAACCCAAGTGTACAAACAGTGGTGCTGAATTTCTCAAACCATGTCCGAGGAACTTGTTTAAGACCATATAATGCCCGACGGAGTTTACAAACCTTATTAGGAGGATGAGGGTAACCAGGAGGAGGTTTCATGTAAACATCTTCAGAGATGTCACCATTAATAAATGCATTTTTTACATCTATCTGAAACAAAATCCACTGTCTAGAGGCGACTACAGTTAGAAGACTGCGAACGAAAGTCAGACGAGCAACATGAGCAAAAGTTTCTTCATAATCAATCTCATATTCTTGAGAAAAGCCCTTGGCAACAAGACAAGCCTTATATCGTTCAATAGAGCCATCAAATTTCGTCTTGATTTTGTATATCCATTTACACCCAATAGTAGATTTTACCGATGGAAGATCAACTAAGTCCCATGTATGAGCTTTTTCAAGAGCCTGCAATTCTTCAGCCATAGCTTGCTGCCAAATAGGGTCAGAACTAGCCTCAGAGTAAAAATAAGGTTCATATTGAGTGAGAGTGGTAGAGAAACAATGGAAATCGTGAAGTTTGACAGGAATTTCTGTCACCTTAGTGGAACGACGAAGAGATAGAGGATTACCTGAAGAGGACAAAGGAGAGTCGGAAGTCACAGTGAGGAATCCAGCATGCGATGCAGACGGTGAGAGATCAACTGTATAAGGATCATTTGATGGAGGGACATCAAAGTTTTCAGCGGGAAATAGATTAAGAGTGCTATCTGTAAAGAGGATACGAGGCTAGGAATGGATAAATGGAAATTTGGAAACAGAGGAAAACATATGATGTTCCCAAAATGTGACATGACAAGAGATACAGAGGTGATTGGAGATGGGATCCCAACATCTATACCCTTTGTGTCAATGCCATAGCTCAAGAAACAACATAGTCGAGCTCGAGGTTCTAATTTAGTGTGTTCATGGGGTTGAAGAAAAACGAAACAAACACAACCAAAGACTTTAAGAAGATTGTAGTTAGGAGAAGTACCATGTACTTTTCATAAGGGGATTGATTGGCTAGGATAAGAGACGGAAGATGATTAATGGTGTAGACATTGGTAAGGGCAGCTTCCCTCCAGAAACGTTCAGGACAAGAGGAAGAGATGAGAAGAGCACGAACTGTATCTAAAATATGTCTGTGTTTGCGTTCGGCTCACCCATTCTGTTGAGATATACCGGGACAAGAGCAGTGACAAATAGTCCCATTTTGGTGAAGAAAGTGTAGAAAGAAAATCAGAGTCTTTATATTTCAAGGCATTGTTAGTGCAAAAACTTTTAATGGGTCGATTGAATGAGTTTTTAACCATATTTGCAAATGATTGGTAAATAGAGGAAAGTTCCGAGCGATTTTTCATAAGATAGAGCCAAGTGTATCAGGAATAGTCATCAATAAAAATCACAAAATACTTTGAACCACCCATAGTAGGAGTATGAGAGGGACCCCAAATATCATAGTGGACCAGATAAAAAATTGAAGAGGAAATTGAAGTACTATTATTGAAAGATAATGCATCTTGCTTGCCCAACTGACAAGGCATACAATCAAAGTCTTTATTGGAAACAGAACCTAAATGACCAGTAGAAGTTAATAAACGTAAACAACTAAGAGAATGATGGCCCAACCGAGAGTCCCACAAGCTGAGTGAGGTAATGGGTGACGTAGAGGCGGCAGAGTAACATGGAGAAAGGTCTGGAGGGAGATGAAGGCTGATGAGCTTAAACAAATGACCTTTCTTACGGCCTATCCCAAGCATCGACCTATCCTCGGATCCTGAACAGAGCAACCAAAAGCAGTAAATAAGACATTAGGACCAATGCCACATAATTGACCGACATATAAAAGGTTTAAAGTGAGTTTGGATATAAGAAATGTGTTAGAGACTGATAGATGAGGAAGAGAAATGTGACCAATATGACTGGGGGTCATGAAAGATCCATTAGCAGTTTGAATGGCAGGTTGATGTGAGAGAGTAGATGTAGAGGAAAAGATACTTGAGTCGGGAGTCATGTGATTGCAACAAGCAGAATCAAAATACCAAGAGGCAGTACCTGAGATAGTAGAAGAAGCAGAGATGTTACCAAATTAGGGGGCTATTAATTGAAAAAGAGAGGCAAGATCCGAATATGCTGAGAAGGCCAAAACTGTTCAGTGTCACCCTGATCATCGAAGCTACAGCAGAAAGAGACTGACGACCCTTGAAAAGGGAGAGCAGTATGGCGAGTAGGACAGTCTCATTCAAAATGGCCAGGACCTAGATATCTTACAGTAAATTCTGCAACGGCGTGTGGGAAATTTAAGGACCAGGTGCCCGGGCAATTTACAGTAATTGCAGGGCTTCACAGAGGAAGAACTGGAAGAAAGTGTGGCCAGAGCGGTCTCTGTATGCTGTAAACGGCTAGTAGAGTGACAAGTTTCTTCTGAAATAAGTTTATCAATGGCAGAGTCAAGAGTGGGTAGCGGAGTTTGATGAAGCAAAGAGGCGCGAGTAGGTTCAAATTGGGTATCAAGATCCATGAGAAACTGAATTAGTCTTTTGCAATCTCTGTAGGTGGTTAATTTGACAGCATCAATAGAATTATCCCACTGGGGCCCAGAGAGAGCCAATTGATCCCAGAGAAACTGCATCTGAGAATAGAAGTCTGTGATAGATTGGCCAGGTTCCTGGCGCATTTGGTGGAGGCGACAAATCAACTGATACTTATGAGATAAATCTGTAGCTGTATATCGGTGAGCAAGGAAGTTCCAGAATGATTTGGCTGTGTGAAAACGACCAAATTGAAGACTTATGGTAGGGATAAATGAGTTACGAAACCATGTAATGATCTTGTGATTTTGACTTTCCCAATCTTCAAGACGATCAGCAAAATCGGTGTCACTCTCAGTTTATGTTGAACTGGTTCAGTAAGAGTACCAGTAATATAACGCCGGAGTTTATGGCCTTTGAGAAAGCTGCACATGGCTTTGGCCCAGATAACATAATTGTGACTATCAAGGAGTATCTGAATTGGTTGGCGGATGTCAGACTTGTCCGTGGTGAAAATCGATGAAGTCAAAAAAATATCCTGAATGAGACTACTAGAAAAATTAACTGTAATAAAGAGGCCAAAAGTGCAATCTAAAAAAAAAATCCAAAACTTTGGACAACTACAAGATTGCCCCCAAACTTTCAAAAATTACAGAGTGGCCACAAAAGTTCAGAAAAAGCATAATTTTGCCCAATCCAAGGCAAATATTAGAAAGATCCAAAGAGGCTGCAAAAATACGTAGAAAAACAAAAGTTTCAGAAATCCTACAATACACCCCTGAAAATCGAAGAAAGAAACAACATTCAATATCTGAATCATAATAGTCTTTGCATCATCTTCTGTAGATTATCCCTCCAAAGTAATATATAGAATAGCTTTCTCTGCGCATAATGATTTGACCAAATTTGAGAAGGTCAAATCAGGGAGCATAAAGTCTAATTGAGATGCGCCGTCCGTCGATTTAACATCAAAGCCGTAAAATCAAACAAACTATGGAGTGCCAACCAATTGATGAGCCGACGACAACAGAACCCAGGGGGAAACAACGGCAAGGATCGAACCAAATTACTGAGATTGAAAACGACGGCAACATGACCTAAGAAAAAAATCGTCTAATACCATGTTAGAGATTTAGGTAAATATTATTTGTATTTCAATCTGAATATAATTACAATGTAACAGTCTTTATATAGGCAATACAAGTAAACTAAAATAAAAAGGGAAGATCTAATTATATATAAAATGAATGGAAAATGGAAGTTGCCTAGAATATAAAACTATAATAGGAATGTAAATATTAATTTCCTTAACAATATCTACATATCTATTATATTTCTGAAACAAATAATTATTTCTCATTATTTCTCAATATTTTAGAGCTCTCTCCTTAATTTAAGGAAATCTAGAGGGGTTTAGTTTTGTTTATTGCTTCTGTTGAAACCAACTCAGCACCAGCACACCACCGAAAGTTTTATTGACAAATTGGCAGGGGAAGCTGGCAACAAGCATGAAGAACAACTTGTGGCAAGTTGTGATGTGTGCGTGTGTGTGTGACAGCAAGTGCCAAACCGCGTGGCACTGTTCACGCGGTTTGAGCACTATAAATTGGAGCCTTAGGACCTTAGTTCATCACCCCCAAAGTGTGTGTAAGCTCCAAGTAGAGAGCTTGAGAGTGTGTGAGGTTTTTTGTTAAGTTTCTAGTTGTAAACTTGAATTTTATTCTTGAAGTAATAAAATTACATTTGGTTTTTCCTCAAATACACTCTAAAGTGATTGATGAATCACAACAAGTGGTATCAGTAGCATATCATCAGCTAGTTCACGTCGAGACGAGCACGGTGGTATTTTCTGGCGATCAAACGGAGGTCCAGGGAGCCCGCACGCGCCAGACAGAGAATTTCCACGCGCCGCACGCACTGTTCGAAGGTTGAAGACGATACACGTGGCAGCCACGTCAGCGCCACGTCAGCGCACAGTCAGCGCCCAGTCAACGCCACGTCAGCGCCACGTCAGCGGACACGTCAGCCGCCACGTCAGCAAAATCGGTCAGCACCTTGCCACGTCAGCACTGTCACATTAGCATTGCCACATCAGCAGTCTGGTAAATTTCATTTAGCCCCTTGAAGTTTTGAAATTTACAGTTTTGCCCCATAATTTTTAGGAATTTACAAATCAGCTCATGTGTCGGATTTAGACCAACGAAGTGTCTATTCCACCATTTTCGACCGTTCCGGACGCAACGGTGACCTCAGATTTGTGAAATTCAGCCCCAATTTTATTGTATTTACATTTTAAACTTTAAAACTTAAAATGGAAATTGGAGATTCGTCTTCTGGTGCAATGATTAAACTGGCTGCAACTAATTACTCCTCTGGAGACCTAGGATGATAGATTTTTTGCATTGTAAAGATCTGTTTGATGTCATCGAGTTGAAGGGAGTGAAACCAGAGTCTGTTAAGGAGTATGACTGGAATAAACTCAACAACAGAACTTTGGGTCAGATTAGGCAGTGGATCAGTCACAATGTCTTCCACCACGTAGCACATGATTCAGATGCTTACGGGATGTGGATAAAACTGGAAGACATGTTCCAGGCCAAGACAGCTCGGAATAAAGCCCTGTTAATGAGGCGTTTGGTGAACCTGAAGCTACGGAGTGGAACTTCCGTTGCAGAACACACCAACGAGTTCCAGAGCCTGGTGAATCAGCTGTCTGCAGTAGACATGCAGCTGGGAGATGAAGTTCAAGCCCTCTTACTACTCAGTTCCCTTCCTGATAGCTGGGAGACATTGGTGGTTACTCTCAGCAATTCTGCTCCAGGAGGTAAAGTTACCATGCCTATGGTAAAAGATGCCCTGTCGAATGAGGAGTCCAGGAGAAAAGATGTTGGCTCAGAACAGACAGAAGCTTTCGTCACAGAGACTCGAGGAAGACATCAAGGAAGAGACGGAGAGAGAGGCAGAAGCACAACCAGGGGTAGATCCTCAGATGGAAGGAAGCCTACCTATAAGTGCTATCATTGTGGCATTGTAGGCCACCTAAAGAAGAATTGCCGAAAACTGCAACGAGAGCAGAGAGAAGGCAATTACCAGCTGAAGAATGACGAAGGAGAGACACTGGTCGTTGTCCAAGCAGATGTAGCAATATGCTCCATGCAGGAAGAGACATGTCTTCACAACGCAACCCAAGATGTTGAGTGGGTGGTAGATACTGCAGCATCCTACCACGTCACTCCTCACAAGGATTTCTTCACAACATACAAAGCAGGAGACTTTGGAGCAGTGAAGATGGGAAATATCAGTTCCTCTGGGATAGTAGGAATGGGTGATATTCAGTTGCGGACAAATGTCGGGTGTACATTGACCTTGAAGGATGTCCTGCATGTTCCAGAACTTCGGCTGAATGTACTCTCGGGGATAGCTCTTGACAAACAGGGCTATGACAATCACTTCAGAAATGGCACATGGAGAATGACGAAAGGTGTCATGGTTGTCGCCCGAGGACATGCTTGCGGCACACTATACAAGACTCATGTGAAGATTTGTGCAGACAGCCTCAATGTAGCTGAAAAAGAGGCTTCTCAAAATCTGTGGAACCGGAGACTCGGACACATGAGTGGGAGATGGTTGTCTACCCTGAACAAGAAGAAGCTTACCAAAGATGCTGCACGAGGTCCTTGCAACCACTACTCGATTGGTAAGCAACGCAGAGTCTCATTTGATTTCTCTTCAGAGAGAAGATCAGAGTTGCTCAGTCTGGTGCACTCTGATGTTTGTGGTCCCTTGGAGGTTGATTCATTGGGCGGTAACAAGTATTTTCTGACTTTCATCGATGATGCTTCTCGAAAAATCTGGGTGTATTTCCTCAAGACGAAGGATCAGGTCCTAGATCAGTTCAAGCTGTTCCACGCCATGGTAGAGCATGAAACAGGGAAGAAGCTGAAGTGCCTTCGCACAGACGATGGAGGCGAGTACAGTTCCAGAGGGTTCGAAGCCTACTGCATGAGACACGGGATTCGACATGAGAGAACTGTTCCATACACACCACAACATAATGGTGTCGCTGCGAGAATGAACTGCACCATTATGGAGAAAGTCAGAGGAATGATCAGTATGGCTAAGCTGCCAAAGCCATTCTGGGGAGAAGCTGTTCGTGCTACCTGTTACCTGATCAACAGATCACCATCTGAACCGTTGAACATGGAGATTCCGGAGAAAGTGTGGTCTGGTAAGAATCCCTCCTACACTCACCCTAGAGTATTCGTTGTTTAGCCGTTGTATATGTATCCAATGAGCTCAGGCAGAAGCTCGATGCAAGGAAAACTCCATGTATATTCCTAGGCCATGGAGATGAAGAATTTGGATACAGACTATGGGATCCGAAGGAAAAGATGGTCATCAGAAGCCATGAAGTAGAGTTTCTTGAAGACCGAACAATTGAAGACATTGAAATGCCCAAAATGTCTTCCAATTCCAGTGCCGACAGAAATCCAGACCCAGCACCAGCACGATTGGCCACAGATATGGTGCACGAGGAAATTCCAGAAGCAGAGGAGGCAAATGAGGATGTTGAGCAGGGGGAGACACAACCTGTTCCATCAGATATTTCAGAAGAGAGTGTTGAGCAGGGGGAGCCGCAACCCACTCCACTAGAAGCTACAAGATCATTCACAGAGATGAATGATGATAGACCTCCTGAAACCAGTAGACCTCAGACAAGAAGATCTGAACGAGGCATGATTCCATCAACCAGATATCCGGGATCCGAATATATTCTGCTTACTGATGTGGGGGAGCCAGAGAGTTTCCCAAATGCAAGAAGGCACTGAGGAACAAATGGGTGAAGAAACATGGCAGCAAAACTGTGCAGAGACACAACAGAAGATTACTGTGCAGAGACACAGTAGATTGTACTATGCAGAGACATAGCAGGAGAATACTGTACAGAGATGCAGTGAAGTGTGCTGTGCAGAGACACAGCCGACATGTCAACAAAGGAACGATGATCGGGACAAGCTAGAGTTGTGCAGAGACATAACCGAGATAGCTGTCAGATGATGATTGTTTTAAGATACAGAGAACTACGATTGGCTTGATCCCAATTCAGGGTACGTAGGCAGTCATACAGATGCAGCCAGGGGAGGATCCTTTGGAGGATCCAGATTTGGATGATTAATGGTCGGCTAAGATTTTGGTCAAATCTTCACCGAGGGGGAGATTTGTTGAAACCAACTCAGCACCAGCACACCACCGAAAGTTTTGTTGACAAATTGGCAGGGGAAGCTGTCAACAAGCATGAAGAATAACTTGTGGCAAGCTGTGATGTGTATGTGTGTGTGTGTGACAGCAAGTGCCAAATCGCGTGGCACTGTTCACGCGGTTCGAGCATTATAAATTGGAGCCTTATGACCTTAGTTCATCACCCCCAAAGTGTGTGTAAGCTCCAAGTAGAGAGCTTGAGAGTGTGTTAGGTTTTTTGTCAAGTTTTTAGTTGTAAACTTGAATTTTATTCTTGAAGCAATAAAATTACATTTGGTTTTTCCTCAAATACACTCTAAAGTGATCGGTGAATCACAACAGCTTCATTTATTGCATCGATTAAGGAACCCATCTATTTACTTTGATCCTTTCGACTTCATCTCAATAACTGAGTTAAGTTGCGTCTATTGATTAGTGATGTTATCGTTTCGTTGTCCTCGATCAAGGAAAATCAAGGGCAATAACCCAATCAAAATCAACATTTAAGTTGATTCTGGTTTGCATTCATTTAACTTCTTATTCTTTAGAGAACAGAGGCTAGAATTACCTCTGATTGGTTGCCAATATGACTCAAAATGAAATCAAGAGACTATTCAATATATACGTTTCCTCAAATGTAACTGAAGTAGCTATGCGCCTTACCCGTTGCCTGACTTGATGCAAATATGATAGGTAGTTAAATTTATGTCTTCTTAAAAAAAATGGTTCGATTCTTAAAAAAAATGGTTCGATTTCAATTTTTTTTCTTTTACGAGAACATGTTTTCTTCTTTGTAAGCCATACTAATTGTTAAACTGATGGTGCTTTTATCTTTAACGATTCATTTGAACGAATCAAAATGTAAGTTTGAAGAATTGGAAAAAAAAACAAGGTGACTGAAAGTATCTTATTTAAATTGTTGCGATATAAACACTTATTATAGAAAAGAAATTAGAGGAAAAGTCTTCTTTATTACTCAACAAAAGAATTACAAAACTTATTCAAAGCTTTACAAAAAAACCTCTCAAACACACTATTTACTCTCTATATTAGCTCACTGATTTTGGGATGAATTACAAATGGGACTGAGGCTCCTTTTTATAGGGCCAAAACGTGTGCTATAGTGTCACACGTTTTGCCAACTCAATATACCCTTGCCAATTTGGCCAATTGGATTCCAGCATACATGCAAATTGCATGCATGCTGGTGTGATAACCATTATTTATTCTTTGTTGAGTCGATATCCATTATATCCTTCACATCACCACCCAACATTTTCTTTACGTCAACTTTCCATAATGCAGTCTTTACCCACCCCACTAACATTTGTATAATCTACTTGACTCATTCTTTATAAACAAACTCTAAGTGCCTTATGTGCGGGATTGAGAATTTCAGAAGAGAGCAAGCAGAGAGTAAGGGGTGGAGAGAGATCAGTGAGTAAACTTCAGAGAAGCAAAACCGTAGAGAGAGAGAGTACAGAAGAGAGAGAGAAAGGGTGGACAGGAGAGAGAATCGGAGATTTCATCACCGTCTGATCATCTTTTCTGGCGAGTGACCACTCCAGGAGAATCCCTTCGCCGAGACGAATCCAACACCGCCGGTTCGATCGCCTGAAGCCTCCGCACGCGCCTTCACGCGCTTCCACGCGCCGCCTTGCCACCGCTTCACGCGCCCCACGCGCCGACGTGCGTGATCGACACCTCCCGAACCAGAATCTTCGTCTCGTCGAGATACGCGGGTTAGACACCTCATTTGCCCAATTCGGATCTTCGGTTATTGTGAAACGAGCCT